>DWKL01002993.1:0-11996 GCA_018249415.1 Phareas burnsi | reverse complement strand
CCGTTTGAGGTTGTATATGGATATGGATGCGTCACTACTCCTGAGGACTATGATGGTCGCCTCGCTATATGTGTGCCCGGCAACCGCACCTCTCAAACCGAAATGAAATGAATTATGAGGGCGGCGGTGGAACTTCCCCAGACGAACGATTGTTCTACCACCTATTGAATATTGGAATTTATATTACTTATTGATATACACGGACATATTCCTACTTTCTCGCAAGTTACCCTTACCCAAGGACAATAATAAACACATTTACAACAGCCGTAAAACATACTCTTAGCGTGGAATTTACAACGCACATTACACTTATCTCACCAATCGCAGTCCGCCCGCGGCCGCGCCGGTATTTATGCACGTCGCGTCGCTATGTAATTGCGCGTATGAAATTACCTTCTAACTGGTATTTCCTCGCATACTAGCAGTGTCAATGCAAATTGTAGATATTAAACGTATCAATTGTGTATAATTTACATTGATGTTCGAAGTTGACATGTTATCAGCATTCCAGTAGATTCTGGTTGCACAATGAAAAATAAACTTTAAATCCAGTTATTGGATTCGATCAGTCACTAATGCCCGTATTTATAAAGTAATAACTTGTTACTTTGTACGTTCTTGACAGTCACTGTCACTTGATAAAGTCGTCATTGATTTGATTTGATTGATTGCATAGGTTGGGATTCTAACTTTTGACAGCTAACTTCAAACAATTACTGAACTGTAAAATAAAAATTGTTCCTTAAGTATTGATTTTTACTCAAGTACCTACTTTTTCTTCTTTATAAATACGAGCATAACTCACACATTCCAGTTTAGTCTTGCTATAATGGATCGCTAGACAGAAATACAATTAGAATTCTGTTCTATTTTCAGCGCGCCTAAACCTACTAGGCCTTTATACTGCTGTCCTTAAGTTAAATTCCGTTATCCAACATCTAGTCCATTTCGACATATCGAAGTTTTCGTAATCAGTAAAATATGAATTAAAAGTTTCACTATGTTTTGACACCCCAAACTCTTGCACATAGCGTCTAGTTAAAAAACAGCACAAATTAAAAACAGATATATTTATTTTTGGCCGTAACTCGAAATGTGGTTTTCCAATGCGTTCAGAAACATTCGGTAACAGCGTTGTTTTGTGGCTTCTATAAAAAGTTCATTGCGTATTAAAATATTATTTTTAATTATACAATAAAAATTGTAATTGGTACATAGATTTGCGACTAAATGCTATGTTACAGATCATAAATTTAACATTTTTAAATCCGATCGGTACAAATTAAAATGAAACGAAACGTCCTTATAATACCTTTATTATTCAAAATCATTCAATACAATACAACATACAAAAACATTATCAAACAGATATGTACTTAACGCGAAGGCACTTATCTACGCAGTCGTCCCCACTTTACTCTCTACTTACTGTCTAAAATATACTCAATTTTGAGATGAGTTGACAGTAACAAAACAATACAAATTGTTACTGCACGCCACAAGAGCGTTACATGAACGTGATCTTCGTCCTAACTTGATTGACTTGCCATACGTTCAAGTTCTCATACTCCTCGATGCAAGCGTCGACCTGGGGAACATTTAATAGAATAATTGATCGATGATTAAAAATAAGTATATTATCCAGAGGTCCGTTTCGAAACCGACGATAATTTAGTCAACTTTGCAAGCGACTAAAAGTGACAGCGACCCTACTTTCCAGCAAAGAAGAACAAAAATTAGTTTTGTTTCCAATTGTTTGGAAATAACATATTTCTAAACTACATAATTATCAGCAGATCGAGCATTACTCGATTCATACTTGTTGTTTTCTATCGCTGCACCCTTTTTCATATTCCACTGCTGGTCACGCGTCTCTCCCCACAATTGGGGTAGGTCCGAAGCCTACACGACTACTCCAATGAGGATTGAAGACAAGAGTTAGGGGCCAACCCGAGGCGGAAAGTTTCAATCCGCCCGCAGAACCTCCGACAGGATTTAAGGACCGCTATCCAATGATAACAACCAGCACCGACAGCTTGATGTGCCCTCCGAAGGACGGTAGTGCATATGGAATTTACTCGCTAGCGGTCACATGCCTGACTCCCGACCGCGCCCGACGTTGATTCACTTTGTAGACCAGTTACGATCTACGGAAGCCGCGGGGCTATACTTCCTTCTCTTGGATCATATACAATAATTTGCCCTACGATAATCATAAAATAAATTCTTTCTTTCTTCGCATCATTACACTTTTCAGTCACCCACAGATGAATATCCAAATATGACGTCATAATATATGGGGATCGCACAAACCTGATCTGGTTTGAAGCCCTTGTCGATACAGCGCTCGATGACGTCGGCGACTTTGACGGTCTGGCTGGAGCCGGCCAGGTCGCGCACCACCGCGAATATACGGTCCGTAGCACTTATACCCCTGTTAAGCATGAGAAGGATTCATAGATTATATGATACTGCGATCCTTAAGCTACATAACTTAGCGTAGCTTTTTTTTAGGTTTGAAGCGTTGCAAACGAGCGTGCAGGCCACCTGATATTAAGTGGTCATTGCAGCACATGGACATCTGCATCTAACCTCAAACGAAACTGAAGTTTTATCTGAGGTCGTACTTAGATGCGTTACTATTCTTAGAGACTAAGATGGTCGCGTCGCGGTGCAACCGCACCTCTCCAACCGAAACACATAAAACTGTTTCACAGCGGATTGTGAGGGCGGCGGTGGTACTTCCCCGGACGAACTATAGTTCTACCACCTATCAAAACCTTAAACAATGCCGTTACATATCAAAAGTAATTTTCGAGTTATGGCTAAAAAATAAGGTAATTATTAAAAAAACGTGCCACTTCATAACTAGACGCCGTATCCAAAAGTTTAAGTTACCAAATAGCGAAACTTTCGAATAGCGAAACTTTTAATTAGTATTACTTTTACTCGTTCACTGGTTAGGAAGACAACAAAATGTTGAAATCGGCTACATGATAGGACATTTGGTGCTTAAAAAATAAAAAACGTGTTCACTTCCAACGCCGGCGACGCATTGACAGGGCGACGGACATAATAACGCGTCACTCGCGTGAATAAGAACCATAGTCCCCACCATCCCACCGCATCGGCGTGTTCGGTCATTTCACATTCTGTTTTTGCCGAAAAATTGCATGCTAATTGCTCCGCTCTTTAGAATCGTAGTGAGATGTTACAGCCTTAAACTATCCTCTATCAATAGCCCATCGAATTTAAAAAGATATATTCTAATCCGACCGGTAGTTCCAGAGATTAGCGCATTCAATCTAACAAACAAACTCTTCAGCATTATTATTTTAGTATAAATAACATATAAACAAAGCAACATAATGCACCTCTGCACACTCTCTTCCACGTGTTGCAGAGACTGCTTGGACATCTCGACGAGACGAATAGCTTCGGACACATCCTCCTTTTCCACCACATCTGACAACCTACAAAATGTTGAGTTCAAAAATTAATATGGTTTCATATGATACATTATATAAACGAATGTTTTATATTATACATTCAGCAAATGGTGCCATCTACATGCTTAATAGCACTGTTTATATTGCTCTTTACAGCACTGTATATATTGCTGTGTCCTGATTCAAAATATATTTTTTTTATGTTACAAGAGTAGCAAACGAGCGTGCAGGCCACCTAATGTTAACTGATCACTGCAGCCAATATGAGTGTCTCACATTTAACCTCAAACAAAATTGAAGTTTTGGCTGGGGTCGTACGTAGGTGCGTCACTACTCTTGAGGACTAAGATTGTCACCTCGCTGTAAGTGTGACTGGCAGCAGCATCTCTTCAACCGAAACACAAAAACTGCTGTACGGCGGATTATGGGGACGGAAGAGAGGGATAAGCATTTATTTATGCGATGTTTTTGTCACTGATGGTCCAAGGCGGCCTTCGGAGGCAACAACACAATTATCTGTAATCGGGGTCGGGTAACTAAGTTACAAATGTTAATTTAATTAGTTACAAATGTACAATAGGATCACTGCATGCCCTTTAACAGATTGACTGCGGCGCTTATATATAAATCAATCCACCCGTGCGGCGCGTAACGCAACAGGCGTGTTCCACTACGGCGACACACATATGCTTGCGAGCCGCACCGGTGGCGCGGACAGAAACCACGTCAGGTGTGTTTGATGCAGTCAACGTGTTAATTACACAAAAACCTTAAGGCTAGTTCGCACTCGAGCACATTCGTGTCGTGACATTGGTACGGTTTCAGATACCGACACGTATGTATGTTGCCGATGTCACGTCACAACTTGCGCCGATATATTGCACCAAACATGCCGCGATACAAATATGCCCTAGTGCGGATGAGCCTATATATAAGGTCGGTCATACATACAGTTATGTATAACTGTGAGTATTGTTCCGGATTTATTTATTTTAAGATTTTTTTTTCATAACATACCTGAGCCTGGCGAGAGCGGTCGACAAACGTAATATGGCAAGTAAATTCCTGGCCGAAGTGAACGTGACGTCACGAGCGTTGCGCGCTTCCCGCCGTAGCTCCACGTACGAGGCTGCAAGGGGAACAACAGTAGACATTATCTAACCTTTTTTTATATGGAAACCAGTTGTAACGTGATTATTTTATATGATGCGAGTAGCATACGATTCAAATGATATTAAGTTACCCCTGCAGCCTGTGGTAGCCTGTCACCAAATTCTACCTGACTCGTCACCGAATTGCATCACTGAGGTATCGTTTCGCCTGAAGGCGCGCAAAACAATAATGTGTAAAACGCAACTTTGTGCAAGATAATATGTAAATGCTGACATTCGGCAGCATATTTTTCATAAACATTTAATCTAAGTTGCCGCTAAAGGGAGCTTTTTAAAGATGGACGAAGAGGGTGTAGATATCGGTGTCGGAGGACTCACAGACGATGTAGTCGGTGAGCGCGGTGGGCACGGCGGGCTGCTTGCGCTTGGTGAGCGCCACGTAGCGGCGCACGAGGCGCATGGGCAGCGCGCGCGCGCGGCCCGGCGGCTGCGCGCTGTGCTGGTGCACGTACGCGATGTGCTTCGCCAGCTCCAGGTCCTTCTCCCTGACGTAGTCATATATTATATAGAAGGAAATTGCAAATGGATATCCATCACGAGGAATACTATAAATACCTATTGGGCTTATCTTGTATGAGCCACAGGAGGTCGAACCGGGAGAGCAGGGCGGCGGGGAGCTGGATATTCTGCTCGATCGTTCTCTTGGGGTTGTAACGTCCGTACGCCGGGTTGGCCGCCGCCAGTATCGACACTCGCGCGTTCAGACACGTCATAATACCTGCCTGTAATCGTACGACACACCAGTTTATGGGGATGCCCTAAAACAAAAGGTTGCCTGCCTTTTAAATATAGACAAACAAACCATCAAGGTTCTAATGCAAGGGGTACCTACATCAATCATCCTATGTGAATATTATTACTTCCGTTATATATAATATGAGAAATATGGCGCGCGCGCGCGCGCAGTACACCGCCGAGGGACGGAGCGCAGGAGGTGAGACAAGCGTCTGCGCGAACAATGCGTAGACGAGTTCGGTTTAGTCCTTTAGCGGCTAGCCGAGAATTATACATGTGCGTGTTTTAGCCCTCTAACAATACATACATTATCTTATATATTATTTGTACACCCTACTATTAATTATTTTATAATATTATCTTCGGAAAGGTTGTAAGGAAAAAATATTTGCCTAGCGATAAGTACGTTGACGCGAAATAGTTGAAATATATTATGTTATAGTGGATATGAGAAAAGGTTTACACTGAACCGGTGTTAAATCAATCTCGTATCCCGTACGTGACGATACCTTGGCGATGCTGATGGTCTGCTGCTCCATCACCTCGTGGATGGCGGTGCGGTCGTTTTCGGCCATCTTGTCAAACTCGTCGATGCAGCACACGCCCTGGTCCGCCAGCACCAGCGCACCGCCTTCCAGCATCATCTCTCCCGTGAACGGATCCTGAAAGAAGCCAGAGGAACTATGATCTCTATAATATTTCTTTGTGTTCTATTGGTGACTGTGATCAAACAATTAGATCAGATATCTACGAAAACAATCTCAAATGAAACAGGAGTCTTCTGTAAAAACAAGTTGCGTTTTCGATGGAACCCATCGATCTTCAGTATTTGGATTATTCGTCAGCGTTACACGCTGTCGTATTCTAGTCTGAAGGGTAAGGAATGGTAATTTTACACAATAATTCCATCTAAAGATCTCCGATAAGACTTCAATTCTATTTGTAGATGATATCCATGAACGGCATTGAGCACTTACCATAATATAAGACTGCATGCTGATTACTTATATGAAACTGATTAACGCAACTTACTAAAATGAAGCCACTAAGCCAGAACGCGTTAATACTACCCTACTGCTAGAAGGCAGAAATAGGTGCCGCGATGATATTATCTCAAAATAAGATCTACCATTATAAAAATATCTCCAGCTTTAACAGTAGTACCAGCCAACCAGTTTCTAAGGTCGGCGCACGTGTTATGTATGTATGTAAGGGGATCACCTTGAGCACGGCGGCGGTGAGGCCGACGCCGGAGGAGCCGCGGCCCGTGGTGTACTGGCTGCGCGGCGCCAGCCGGTCGATGTAGTTGAGCAGCTGCGACTTGGCCACGCCGGGGTCGCCCATCAGGCAGATGTTGATGTTGCCGCGGATCTTCATGCCGTTCGGACGCCTTGAGTAAACATTTCAAACTTAAAATTAAAAATAAATAAATATTGCTATCCACACTCAACCCCGCAACAGAATGCCCCGTAATGTTGTCCATCGATAGACTATCGACGTAAAAATTCTATTGACGTAAAGATGCTATCGAAAGTGCTACCGATATCCTAACTGAATCATAATACGAATTATCGATGGCCGTGCTACCTATAATTCGTCAACAGTAACTCCCTGTCGTGGGTACCACCGGTCTCTCGCAACAACATGACTGGCTGATAACGTGGCCGGAGAGAGAACGAGACACGTTCAGCACCACAGATCGATACAACGACCGCTGTGCTAAGCGAGTCGCCAACAATTCCAAAGTATGTACACGATGTGCCAGCACCGTGCAAGAGTTTTGACTCGTCGAATGTTTCAGAAAGGATAAAATGTTTGGTGAAATATGAAAAAACGAAAAAATAGACCATATTGGTGCAGCATAGCAGAGTGAGATCCAGCCTCTCTGGTTGTGGAGAAAGACCCATACCTAGCAGAGCGACGTAAAAATGGTTGCAGCATGGAAATGTTATCAATACGTTATTATGACGTCCTTACTATATATAATATTGCACTATTTATTTTTATAATATCCTAACTACGTACATCCCATTTTCTCAGTGTTTTCTGTTACAACAAGTATATTGGTCTTACTTATCTACACCTCCAACCAGCAGCAACAGAAGAGCTTTCTTCACATCCTCGTGCCCGTATATCTCCGGGGCGAGGCTGCGCGCCATCTTCGAGTACAAGTCCTCGTCAGCCAACTCCGCTAGCTCTTCTTCTGTGAGGGCTTCCGCCATTTCACTCTCGTCGCTTTGATTTAAGCAGGTTACACCCTGCATATGATACAATTATTTTTACTGTAGACATAAACCAATACTTATGTAAATGTAAGGAAGTAGAAATCGAAATTAAATTAATATTTAATTCATATAATCTCTGTGCAAAACTCTTAACTACAGTCAATTCATATCTCACAGTCAATCATGTCTGACCATCGCACATGTACTGTAGATAGAATACAGCGACAAATTAATAGTTCTGGGGCATTCCTCAAATGCTCACTGTGACCTGTTTTTATCTCATTGTCTTGTTAATGTCTTTGTCTTGATAAAGAATGAAGACTGTGGTTGTCATACATTGTGACTGTTTGCAGCCAACAATCGTCCAACCCAAAACATAGTAGACCGCTCATGTTTTGACTGTTGGTGGCAGACATACTCTGCTACTCTACTCACGTGGAAAATAACAGCATTATGAGTTTATCGAGGAGAAAGCGCTATTATCCTGTTACAGGCCGGGTGACAATTACTGCAGCCGCCTGCATCGGCAACTCACGTGAGCCTCCAGGTAGGTGTCGGAGAGCAGCCCCTGCACGATCTGCCTGAAGCCGGCGCTGAGCAGCGGCAGGAACACGCCGCAGACGGCCACGTGGTCGCCGGGCTGCGCGCGCCGCGTGGTCGCGCCGCGGCAGTACACCGCCAGCTGCCGCGGGATGTGCCCCACCGGCACTTGGTCCGACTGGAAGGGACATTCAAATTGATTCGACGGTACACTACCGGCTACCACGAGCGTGTCCGACCATCACCCGGTCCACTGAAACGGTTGTTCAAATTATGTTTGTATGCACAGATTGAATAAATACAGCTAGTAGGCGTGTTGCGAGAGACTAATAATCATATGCAATTGCAATCTATACACGCCAGATATTAAAATAATTAATGAATCGATGGTAAAACTTGTTCATGGCTCAATGCTGGTCTGGTCTGGTTTGTAGGGGAGATAAGGCAAGTATATTGAAATAAGAAACTTCAATTTGATCCTGAGCTATACTCACTAGCCTAGAACTGGCTTCAGAAAAAGTAAATTTACTTTTATATTTCATAAGAAAATCGAAAAAATACGGAAAATGGTACATAAAGGTCTCTGTGAAACACTCATTGAAAAAAAGTTCTGCAGTGCCAGCGTATGCCATAACCTTGAACACAGTCGATCAATGATTTTAAATGCCAAAATTAAAGTACCTACATTGTATTTTCAAAATTGAAGCCCGACTTCCTATAACTCCATATTTTACACTGATGCCAATAATTACATGTTCCTGTATCTTCAGCTCCTGGAACTTCTGGAAGCGCGAGCCGCGGGTCTGCAGGTGCAGCTGGCCGGCGGTCTTGTTGAGGCGGCACTCGTCGGCAGAGCAGGCGGGCGGCGGCGTGAACTGCAGCGCGCGCACCGGCTGGTACGTCTCCGCGCCGCACGCGCTGCAAGAGTACGTCGCCACCACCAGCAGCGGCTTCACGTCCGTGCAGCGGGTCACGATGCCTGAGGGAATAATAGTTTTGAAGTTATACTTCTTTTGGGGGGTTATAGAACAATGATGAGAGTGAGTTCAAGTAACTCGCATGTAGCCTCTACATACTATTTCTGTTTTATTCTATTTAAATAAAATGTTAGTTATATTAAGTTATTATTCATATTTTAAGTTACTCTAAGTAGTAGAAACTCCATTCAAATATATTTCAAAACTTCTTACGTGCGTACCTAAGTACACACACAGTTTTTTTATATACAACTAGCTGTATCCATCCATGCGTTGCTGTTGTACAAACAAATATTTAGATTTTTATTTATATAAATTGAAACACGAAATGAGCTTGTAGCACTCCTGGTAAGGCAGGACAGTCCATAGACGTCTATGATCAACTCCATAAAAAATGGAACTTTTACCTGAAGTCAGTCACATGTGTTAATTTTCTAGAAGGAAGGAAGGAAAAGCCTCAAAAAAATGGATCTTACTATAAAGTGCTTCTATAAAGTAAAAAATACGTATGGCGACAGTGCCGCGCCGTCGAACATCAAAAAAGCTATCCTTCAAATATAAAACTTCAACACTAAAGCACTCAAAGCTCTTGTGTATAAATTTAACAGCATTTTTTTTTGCTAATCACAAAGGCTTAAACAAAGTTACCATTATGCTATGATTGTTTAACTTTGTTAAATTGCTGGTCATTCTTAGTGAGGCAACCATCTTTGTCCTCAGGAGTAGTGATGTACTAGTGATGTAGTAGTGGTGATACAACCTCAGATAGAACTTCGGTTTTGTTTGAAATTAGATGTGAGTGTCCATGGGCTGCAGTGACCACGTATAATGGTAAATACACAAAATTGCTAAACAACTGTCCAAGATAATAGACATAGACACTTTACTGTTTACCAACCTCTGACAGTGACAAGTTTGCCAATGTGCTCAGCTTTCACATCCCGAATAGGAAGAGACTTTGAACTGGACATATCTTTGAAGTACACTTCACTGAAAATTTACAAAATATAGATAAATTTATTGAAATATTAAACTTCATCGGAATAACTCAAAAGGCTCAAAGAAAATTATCTAAAAATATTTTTTATTAATATTACAAGACTATTAAAATACAAATAGATATATCTTTTTTGTTTGAAAAATAGCACATCAAACCTCAAACAAAACTGAATTTCTATCCGAGGTTGTTCATAGATGCATCAATAATTCTTAGGACTAAGCTGGTCCCCTCAATGTAATATTGCCCGGCCACCTCACCTCTCCAAATGAAACACAAAAACTGTTTCATGGCAGACTATGAGGGTAGCGGTGGTACTTTCTGAATGAACTATTTCTACAGTTCTACCACTTATAAATAGTATAATAGAGTTCTTACAATCTCCTGATCAGCTCAGGGGGATATCTGTTCCTGGGGTCTCTCATCTCTCCTGGGATCCTGTGGTTTCTGGCCTCCAACATTATCCTGTGCTCTATGTAGACATCCAAAGAATCTTTTGCAACTACCTAAAATGACAAAACTAAACTAAAATTTGGTCGGTGGCAACCTTCAACAACTCAACAAGACATGGGTAAACATATTCTGAATAACTTTATTGAACTTCTCTAAATACATGATGCATATACAAGCACGAAAATAAGATTAGTGACATGCTGCATGACTGCTTTCCAGGAATTAAGAGGCCTAAAATTTTAATGATAACAGGGTAAAATGGCATGAAATTGAAATGGCTGATTTGAAAGTCATAATGAGATAGATTCACTCTCTCAAGGTCTTCTGTCTCCTCAGAAGTGACGAAACTGATGTACATTTGTGATATATTTCAGATTCGATCTGTGTTCTACATGTTATTAAAGTTGGTTACAGAAACGGACTTGCTTGTTTGCTTCTTCGGTAACATAAAAAAATAGATATAACCTGCCAGGACTTTTTAGACAAAAATGTTATACCAAGAAATCAAGTCATCTAAAAATAATAAAGATAAACAATAATTACCTCTTTATGCTTGTAATCAGGGAGCATTTCATACACAACATCTGACACCATGTTGGTGTAACGTCTGGTGTTCTGCCGGACAGCCTCAGCCAACTCCTCATTGCTCTCATGTAGATCATCCAGTTCCACAACAAATTCAACCTAGTAAATATGCACAATGATAACTTTAATTAACTTTGGTAGGTTTATGAAAGAACAAAAAAAACCTTATCATTCCAATTTTAATATACTAATGACTTATTTAGTGCAAAAATGTGTAACTCTTATTGTAATCAATTATCAATGTGGCACAGCGAACATCACATCAATCTAACACATAGCGGCTCCAAGTTCAATCTTAGTAATCTATCAGACTTAGGAAAAGGTATATTTGTCGGTATACATGTCAGCATGGTGAACTTTGGGCTCAATCCTACTCACTAAGTGGAAACCTGGGATCAGCAGTGAAGAAATTATGGGTTGATTAATATGATAACAATGATAATGGTAATAATAATTTAAAATGACAACTATTCCTTTACCTGCTCTCTATGAGCCACTTTAGTCAGTTGTACAGCATATTTAAAGAACTTATTTCCATCGTCGTCAGTTTGGCAGAAATCTACGAAGAAATTTTTAAAGGACTCTGGAACAACAACAACCGGTGTTATACATTTTAATGGAAACAATTTATTCAATAAATATTAGGTATACCTTTATCAGCTGTATAATCTCGCATCGCCATTTTTCTCAATTTATGGTAAAATTATTAAAAAATACCCGCAAATTGATTTCAGCAATAAATTGCACGATTCACGTTGGGTCAAGTTGTTTCTCAATTTCAATACTTAGACAGTGACAGCCAAATTGGCGCGTAAATAATGGCTGTAGACTTAATCTAGTCATAGACAATGTCATATCCT
>DWKL01002992.1:0-11997 GCA_018249415.1 Phareas burnsi | reverse complement strand
TCCATAGGCGACGGTGATCACTTTCCATCAGGTGGCCCGTCTGCCTTATCGCTAGGTTAAGATATAAAAAAAAAAAACTAAACCAATACAAACCAAGCAGTCGATCGACAGTTTCTTTACAAACGCTCATTTCTCACAACTTGCACCCAATGTTAGAAGTATCCGGGTAACTTCTGATTGATGGCTCTAATCTTTTTAACCATAGTATCCACGCAGAGATTGATAAGTTAACTTAAGTGAACGTTTGCCCTACTTGCAATAATAGTCATCAAGCACTCAATATTATACCTGATTAAATTCTTGATGTTATCATCGTCGTCAACCCGTTACTGTCCCACTGCCAGGCTAGAGTCTCCTTTGAGAATGAGAAGGGTTCGGCCATAGGAGGACTATGTTAGATAAGCGTTAGCCACGTTAGCCAAGCACGGACGGGTATACTTCACACACCTTCGAGAACTTTACAGTGCACTCTCAAATGTGTTCTTCCCGATTCCCCTCCCGCCCGCATAACACGCCGAAAGCTATAACACGACTATAAATTGACTGCAATCTTTGTTATATCCCACAGCTGGGCATGAATTTCCGTCCACAGCTGGGAAAGGCCTGGAGCATACTACACCACGCTGTTCCAATACACATTGGTGAAGATATCAGGTAGTTGCCCATCCGTGGCGGATGTATTTAAAACACCCATAATAACGCCGACAAATTTAATGACTGCGATCCAATCCAATAATAACATCTAGGAACGACAACTTAGTCACTTCCGAAGCAAGGAAGCACGCATGAGATATTGCCACTTGTGGTCACTCATCCAACTCCAGACCACACCTGATCCTACTTCTTCGTACTTCGTAGATCGGTTACGATTTTGTCAAGCCGCGGGATTATACCAGCTTACTACAATTGATTACAAACACATTTAAACAAGCGAAAACAGAAAACCAATTAGGACATATTAATTCCCACTCTAAAGTAAGTTTTAACATGAAAAAATTTCCACCGAGTCAACTCCACGAGCGGTACACAATCAGTTCGAACAAGCAGAAAATCGAACCCCAAATCATCCAATCGTGGTAAATCTCAAATTCCGAGTACGCAGCTAAGGAGCCGGCCCGTCCCGACCAAGTCCCTGATTTAAATTGCAGATGCCCCTCGGGAACGAGCGCCGACTCCCGCGATATGCTAATCATAGTCAAGCCAAGGATTATCCCTGTTTACACTCAACAAACTCACTTAATTTCGCACAGACAGCCGTCTTGTCATATTTATTACGATATCCCAAGTGTCCCACGAGTGTCTGGACTTTGGTTTTAGAGTACGTAATATCACATGTGGAATCTATCCATATGGTAATTAAAGTAATGTGTTTGCGCCCTAAACTCTTTGAATAATTCCAAAGAATTCGTCCTCATCAACCGATTACTATTTTAATACTAGGCACAGGTCTCTTAAAACGAGAAGAGTTTAGGCCGCATTCTACCACGCTGCTTATGCACGAATTGGTATTGTTCATACACCTTTGAAAACATTATGGAAAACTCTCAGGCATGTAATATTCCTTACAATATTGTCTTGTATCATTAAACTAGAGTAAATGATTAATTTAGCTACTAAAAATGATTACTTTTCACTCATGACGCAAGTGCAAAATAATGTATTAAAAACTTGGAAATATCCGAGGTGCCTCGAATTGTAATTTGGACCTCTAGCGAGAGAAATACATTTCTCACAAATGGTCTATGACGGTTTTCCACAATATATAAAATACAAATAATAGTATACATTTGTACACAGTGCTATACTTCGTAATTGTGATACAATAAAATCACATTCTAAAAGTAGGCGAATTTATTCTACATATAATGACAGAGAACAGTCACTTTCAAATATTTCTATCGGAATAATTAATCTCAAAAATTCCTCATCCTTTCAGTAACTTGATTAAATTCGAGAAAACTTTGTGACACCTCTAACGATGTTTTCTTCGTTTACAAGTTCATCTGTAGGACGAAATTAACTTTAAAACTTCCTCGTTTCTCAAGTCATTTAATTTCCGTACGTGCATGTTAAAAGAAACTTGCGGGAAAAATTTGCAGCAAAAGTAAGTAGCGGACGCGTATACGTTCCACATATATTGGACTGTAAGACATTATATATTTTAATTAGAATGTACCAATAAAAATGTGTCGGTTACAGCAAGCTAGTTAAGTAATTAGAAAGCGCACTGTCGACAGATTGATGTCACTTCTGGATGTTTCAGAGACCTTTCAGAATGAAACGGTGAGGTCGTACTCCTCCACGCTGTTCAAATGTAAATGGGTAATTTTCACATACCTTTAAGAACTTTATAGAGAACTCTCAGGCGTGTATATTTCCTCATGATATTTTTCTTTACTATTAAAGTAAGTGACAATTAATTTCTAATACGCACATAATTCAAAAAATCAGAAGTGTATGCTCCGAATTCGATCCCCAGGCTTCTAGCGTAAGGTGAACGAATCTTAACACTAGGCTATCCCGGCTTCAGAGTGTTAACACAACTAAATTATGAACATCGATCCATGGACGTCCTGCTAACTCACACCCGCCTAAATACTGATGTTATATCGTAGCGAAGTGTCTATAGCAACGCGGCTTGTATAGATCGTAACGGATGTACAAAGGGAAGGAATGTATGGGGCTGCCAGCAGTTAGATGGGTGACCGCTGGTAACTAAATTTCACGCGCGTTTCCGTGTTTTGGAGGGCACGTTGAACTGTACTTAAACCTTATATGGGTAGTTCAAATACATCTGGCACGGGCTGGTCACTAACCCGTATCCACTTCACCAATCCGCATTGAAGCAGCGTGATGAAGTACACTCAGGCCTTTCTCCGTGGTGAGGAGAGACCCGTGCTTATCGGTGGGACATCGAAAGGGTTGAAGCTAGGCAGCCATTTTAGTCCTTAGAAACAATGTCGCATCTACGTACGACTTCAGATAGGGTTTCAGTCTTGTTTGAGGTTAGATGTGGAGTCTTTAATCTCCAGACATTATGTACACACATATATTTAATGAAGTTGGGAAGCAGTGGTACCCTCTTGGTTAAGATTTCGATGGCTCACGTCGGGTGTCCGGGGTTTGAATCCAGTACTCACTTCTGATTTTACAAAGTTATGTTCGTATTAAAAATTAAATCACTTGCTTTAATGGTGAAGTGATACATTATTGGGAAACCTAAACACCTGAACATCCTAAGTTCTCGAAGGAGTATGCAGTCTAGTAACCTGCACTTGGTCAGCGTGATGGATTATGGTCTAATCACTCTGAGAGGAGTCCCATGCCCAGCAGTTAGCCACCACAAAAACAGAAAGTACCCATCTAACGCGGTAACGTCGATTAATACGTAGCTGTAATGACTAATATTTCAATAAATACCCAAGGGGCGCACTTGGACACCGGCTCGGTACCAATAAGTACTGGAAGCGTCGTAAAGTCGACCGGAGTTGGCAGTAATGCGAATTTATGTCGACGGACCCACGGAGGCGCCGGAGCGATGTCGATCCCCTAATAGCCTATTTAGCAATGTTTCAATTTCGGACGCCAAGCCAATTTATTGCTATCGAAACAAAATTTTATTTTATCAAAACGTGGTGATACGGCATTACTTCTATATGGAGTTATAACTTAGCCCTCAAGGGTAGGAATGCGTCTGTGACCGGGTTCGAGAAAAGTCATTTCTTATTTATAGTAAGTTAGAGTTGTTCATTGACGACGATGATTTTTAAAGCTAGAACATACCAAATTTGGTGGAATCCTTCGTTGTTTTCTGGAGTTACAACCGCTACTATTTTTCTTTCTTATTACAATTGTTGAACGCAGTTAAGTTCTAGATTGAAAATGTGTTAACGAAGAGACATTTACACGAGGCATTCAAGTTGCTTAGAGCTAAGTAGTCCTCAGCATGTTCTTAGCAATACATCTGTGGCACACTTTAGGCAGACTCCAATCTTATTTAGTGTTGATTACAGATGTCCATGGGCGGCAGTGACCACTTACCATCAGGTGAACTGCATGCACGTTTGCTGCTTCTATACTATTAAAACATCTGAGGATTAAGTTGGAAAACCTTACCACCCTTATCGGTCCCTCTAAACCAAATGCCAGCAGCATTTAAACCGCTGTTGTAAGTCAAAAATATGTTCGGCCATAATGTCTTCAGATTCGAACTACGGTGGGTTCCAAGACCTTTTATACGAGTACAAAGAGTTTCACCAATTCTAAAGCACATACATATTGTGTATATTTTAAATTTACATGAGAAAAGAACGAAAGAAGGGTCGTGTCCGCTGGTTCGTCAAACTTTAGGGTTCTTCCATAATCTAATCAATTCATAAATAATATTTAGAATAATTCTTTAGAAAATTAAATCTTTTCAGCCTAAGTGCAAAGTACAGTACCCAGAATGCTTATGCTTACATGCAAAAGTTACATAACTGTAACATTAAATTTTATTGTTGCATAATCGCTCAAAACTCTATACAATTTGACAACTAATGAACAGATTAGGCAAATGAACATAGTGATTTCCATTCGCACTGTTATGATGTATTGTACAAAGTTAATAAAAAAACAATTAGATGATCTCATAGTATTTTTTTGAAAGCTATCGCTAAAGGGTTTCGCTGTGAATAATTGTCACTTTATTATATTCACATAAAAGTCAATACAGCAGTTTCTAAGATAAACATCTTTAAATTTGTAAATAATCATATGAGAATGAGAATCAGAAAACATCACTTAAATTTATATCACAACCATACACTTTAGTTTTATTTATGTATGTATATTTTGCGGAATTAAAAAGGTTATATATTACAGTTAAAAAGGTTATCTTTCTTAAAGTAATATTAAATAAAAAATACTAACTAAATAGCGCCGCATGCGCAATTCTAAAACATGGTTTATTGTTTCTCTGTTATTAATTAGTTCTCTTTATTATTTTTTAATAAAAATGTATGTATATAAACATGTATTAAGGAGACGAAATAATAACCTCTTCTTCTGAGATAGTTCGTTAAAAATGACAGCCCTATCTGAGGGTTCGATGTCTTGTAACAAGGGGTCGGGATATTTGAGGTATCGACGCGGACATGCAGAATCCGAATGCGAACATTTAAATTGAAATCGCCGACGCGTTTATACGATATTGAATTAGTTCTCCACTCATACGTTGGCAGGATTTTGATTAAATTTCTTCACTTAAAATGCCCTTGCATTTATTAGAACGGAACAGTGACAGGATTGTAATAATATGTTAGTAAAAATACTCGTATTTATATTATCTCATTAAGCGTACATTGACGCTACAAATATCATTTATAACCATTAGTAGTAAAAGATAAATATATCCACAACATTCCGATGGATATTATGTTTCATGAAACACGAATGAATCCATTACCGAAACAATAGAAGGTCAATTAATTCATTGATCGATTCCAAACTGTATTCAGTATGTGAATAAAGTAAACAAGCAAACATATTTAGAGCGTTTTAGCAAACAACATTCACAATTTGTGTAGGTCTCGGCTAACAGTATTAAAAGATAAATATAGTGGTACGAGGACCACGTTGGGCGCCAAAGTTCGCGATATGTGGCTTGCCGCATGAGTAGTAATTAACACCGCCCCGCCGAGTGCCTTCCCCGCATCGCACGAGTATATATACGTACAGAGATGGTTCCGTGAAACGACGGACTTAAATATCTATTATAGTGGATATTAGCGTGCGTGCAGTGACAGTCTAGTGGTAAGATTCCAGCCTCAAATACCTGTAGGTCCGGGGTACGAATTCCATACGCAAATTTTTCATGTTGAGTATTTAAATTGAATTATAACTCGTTAAAGTAGACATCGAAGAAAAACGTCGCGAGCAGTTCATACATACATGCTTGAGAGTTCATTACTCCATAATGTTTTCAAAGGCGTGCAATGTATAAAAATCTTCATTTAGCCAGCGTGTTGGACTATAGGCTATACCGTCTTATTCTGAGAGGAGACCCATGTCCAGATCCATAAACAATAATAGGTGGATGATGATGATTATAATTAATGTGCACTTGGTTCAAACGTCCACATAGTATCGATAAGAAGGTTACAAAGTGGTAGAACCATATGTGGTCAACTGCAGAGGTATTATATTACTTCTCCACCTGTTTCTATTTTATAACATCCACGTATGTGGTGCATTGAGGTACAGTTAGAAGATGCGTTTTAACTTAGTCTACACTACTGGAAACACATGTGATCGACTTAAATACTGTGAGTTAAAATTTGGACACAGTTGGTTAAAGACGTCCACGGGCGGCAATGGCTATTTAAATTCGCCTCTATCCATGAACATGCGTGGCTTCAGTCCTTTTTGTCCCACTGCTGGGCATGGGTCTATCCCCGCAACTGGTGGATGCTTGGGGCATATTCAACCACGCTGCTCCAATGCGGATTGGTGGACTGTACACGAGCATGTGTAAAGAACAAGAATTAAGTTTAATCTACACTACCGATCAATAATAATTTTATATTGTGCCTTGAATCCATTTTATGAATTGCAACTGTTCGAGCGAATTTTCAGTAACATCTCTCATTCGTGTACGTTTAAGATGTCAGTATTACAACGTTTCAATTCACTTCCCACGACGCTTGTTTGAAGCTTGGCCTCTGTACGGTTAACTCGTGTACTCGCGTGCCACCGGCCCACATGTTGTGCGGGTACCCTCCCCCTATCCCTCTCCCCTCCCCCCTCCTCCCACGTAACACTCAGTGAGGCACAGCGATTGAATTAAACTTCGGCACGGTTGTTGTGGTTCGGATCCGAGGTTGGTTTTGTCGCCGGCGTTTTGCACAGCTGCGATTAAACTGGCAATACTTGTTCGGCATTTATTAGTTTCGCTATCAACATTCCGGTACGTGTTCGAAATTTCTTCTGCGGCGTGCATTTGCAATCAACTATTTGATATTAGTTCGAACTCGACAGAATTAGCAAAAGGAGCCCTGATATTAACACAATCTGTTATTCCAAAACGATTTGGGTCATATGCTAAATATTCGATTGTAAAGCATATTTCTGTATATAGGTAGAACATATCACAAACAGCTACATAATAAACAAACGAGTTAGTTTAAGAAAAAAAACAAATGTGCATAAATTATGACTCAACATAACATTTTAATGTAACCAACTAGTGAGTTTAAGTGCATAACTTTAAAGAATTGGCACAATCTTCTTGAACACTCACGAAATATAAATAACAAGTAGGCAAACTTGGCGCATTAAAAACAGAAACATAAAGGAAGTTCTCTTGTTAACCCCACGCTGCATAGTACATGAGCTCAATGTCAACAGTTATAAGTTTTTTCCACGTACAATGAGTCAAACAAGGAGTGTAGAGCACTAGGTAGAGTAGGGGGGTGGGTTATTCTCCAGCTAGGGGACAATTAGCGCGCGCGACTCGACACGGCTTGAGTTTTAACAACACGGCTCGGAACACTCAGCATCATTCACACGAGATGGATCCACCTCGGGACTCTACCTATCCTAGAGACATACTAATGGAAATGAAACGGTATTTGGCACCGCTTGTTAACTGGAACGCGTCGAGTTAGAGCGTTTAAGCCAATATTGTTATTATTACAGCACGGATTGTCGCGTAACGGCAGATTAATGAGGCAATTAGAGACGATTTTGGTAATATAGCGGAGTTGGCATTTTGGGGGTGTTGTTGAATATGCGCTAATTGTTGCGGAGATAAGGTTTCTATACAAATGGAATTTAACTGAAATATAATTTTTTGATTACCAACAATCGACTTGATTGGTGGCGGGTATTAAATTGAATCGTCTATAAAATCAATTCACCAATTTGTTGGTTTTCAAAGGCTACAAGAAATTGAAGCATTTGTAAATTAATATCTAACAAGCTTTTCTAAATAATTTACGTTCAATTGACGCTGAAGTAGTTCTTAAATAAAATCGACCAGAAACATTATTTTTGAGTATTTACATAATTTGAAACGGATGTAAAATATTTGAGTGCTGACATTTTGCCAACTCGAAATAAATTTTAGGACTTTAAATCTCTCGAGTAACTAGAAGTGGTGTGCTTATTGAAGGTGTCTCACCCTTCGTGAGTGGGGTTGCCAAGTTTATAATATTTAAAAATGGGACTGCGTTTTAGAAAACTATATCTTGATTAAAAATTAGCTAACGTTAACACCCGATGTATAAAACCAGTTCCATTTCTAAAATAAACAAGAATTTGAAAATATAAATATCGAAATCTTTGGGCTATAGTTTACAAAAAACAGTTTCGATGACTAGAAAATATACTAGATAAGTGGGAAAAAATACACAGACGAAATATACAAACTGGGATCTTCCGACATTACCAAAACATTTAGCGTTTGTACTTAAGACGATCATGTTGTTATTTATAAAAAAAATATTTTCAATTCCTTTAATCATGTTAGTGTCAAGGAAAATGCATGTGGATCAGAAATAATGATATAGATATAATATGCGGTGTAGAGATAATTAATAATTATATTAAAAAACTTTTTTAATTAAGATATATCCAAGTAGCTACTTTAAAACAATTAAAAGACATTGCTTTTAAAACTGCTCCGTTTATGACTTTTGTATCAAAACAATCGTAACTCGTAACTCGTAAATAATTATAATATATATTTGTGATTTTTTTATGTATATACGAAGTTGACAAGTATGAATTTAGGACGTCCACGCTACAGACCCGGGGTCCAATTTAAAACGTATATATTAATTAGAACTACCAATACCAATATGTTACTGTCGGTCATCTCCCACAATTAGATGGGCTTAGCGTGGTCAAGCGCCGGATGGTGGATTACATATACTCGTTAGGATTTTAAAGAGAACTCTCATGTAAAGTATATTTACGTAGTTCCTTTGACCGTCACAGAAAGAGAATTTATATCAGAACAAATCACTTTGAAAAATCTGAACAACGAAACGAAAACTTAAATCTAGTCATACCACTTTGCTGTTGCTGTTCATATGTGAAATATGTATCATTATTGCGAATTTAATTTAATCCTCGGTTCGCAAAACGGGTGTGTTAAGCGTAGATATTAACTTTTCATCATTTGTTTATGCTCGCATAAAACGAGCTTACGTTAAAAACTCATCTACGGTGAAGTATTCGGAGGAAGTTATTAAAAATCGGTGCGGTGAACGCAGTCAAAGCTAGCTATATAATAAAACTAAATGAAAACAGCGATTCGCGCGTGCAAAATAAGCAGACCATTTAGAAGAGGAAAATCTTTTCCCTACATTAATATAAAACGCACACGCAACGCAAGAGAACTTTATGAATGTCATTTCATATTGAATTTATGTTTTATGAATGTTTTCGTGCGCGAGAATGTACATATGTATTAAGACAAGCCTTTTTACTCAAGCTTATATGGGTAGAAGAAGCGAACCAGTACGCTCGATGGTAAGTGGTCACTGCCGCCCTTGAACATTTGTAACCGACCCCAAATAAAATATTGAAGTCCCGCAAGATATCGTTACCAGACGCGTTGCTTCCCATGATGACTAAGTCGGAACGCCTTGCGTATGTTTAAGATACCCCTTCTAACTAGAACACAGAGTTTATCACTGCTGTTATAAAGCAGAGGTAGGTGTGCTGGTGATACCATCGAAGTCGAGCCACGAAAGGTCCTATCTTCCTTGAAATTAAAGAGCAAAAGCCTTAAATTCATTATCGATACGTTATAATACCGTAATATATCGATACGTATATTTTAATACTGATGTGAAGATTCACAATTATCACGGTCTAAAAGTATGCGGAGAATTTTGTACAGCCTATTTCAGGTCAGTAAAGTAGGTCATGCTTTACTAGATGCGGTCTGCAAGAGAGGTCAATCTACGCAGGTGCAGTTCTAAAGTATTTGTTTGGATGTATACGAGTACGAAGTTGGTGTGTGTTGTAGTAAAAACTGTGATTGCCTAATGATAAGATTTCGGATGGGCTTCCATCCACAACAATTAGACCCGTGGCGGTCCTCTACGGCTCGGTTTGCGCGTTCCTTTTTACCGCGTACGAAGTTGGTGTGTGTTGTAGTAAAAGCTGTGATTGCCTAATGATAAGATTTCGGATGAGCTTCCATCCACATCAATTGGACCCGTGGCGGTCCTCTATGGTTCGGATGGCGCGTTCCTTTTTACCGCGTACGTGCAAGATGTGGAACGAACTTCCACGTGAGGTATTCCCGGTGCGCTATGACATAGGGTTCTTCAAGAAAAGTGCAAAAAAATCTCTCCTTCAAAGCCGGCGATGCATTGGCGACTCCTCTGGTGTTGCAAATGTCCAAATGCAACGGTGACCACTTTCCATCAGGAGGCTTTTTTATATGAGAAGAGTAGCAAACGCGCGTGCAGGCCACTTGATGTTAAATGATCAGTGTAGCCCATGAACACCTATATCCAACTTTACAGAGGACTGAAGTCCTATCTAACGACGTACGTAGATATGTTACCACTTTTGAGTACTAAAACGGTCCCCGATAAACACACCTCTCCAACCGAAACACGAGTATTGTTTAACGACGGATTATGAGGGCGACGGTGGTACTTCTCCAGACGAACCACCTATTAAGGTCTTTCTACCACCTATTAAAGTAATTATTACCTATTAGTTAAAAGTTATGTGTATTTGTATTTGAAAGGAGTTTCATTTGCGACTTCTTCTCCATAGCGAGGAGTCTTCTGAACCAACGGTTGTTTGTTTGATTAAATAGTTTTTATAAAAATAAATTTAGAATATTAATGTTTTTTTTTTATTTGAATAAAATTGTATCAAATCGTACCCGTAATTGCATAAATATCTAAATATGGACATAACTCTCGTGAGCAACCCATTTCCTCGCAGCCACATGTTCTTCAAAAGCCAGAGAGAAACCGTTCTTTACTTTTCACTCCATTCTCACTACTTGGTTTAATTAACTATGTCAGAAATGGATACTTTTACTTCAATTAATTAATTATATAACAGGTGATGTTTATTTTTGTCCAGAGTTAGCATTTAATATTCCATTCAAGTCTCTATGAAGTTTCTATAATTCTATAAACTTTTCACACAAAGCTTAAACGGTATAATTAGCGCGAAGTTTTTATTTAAATCCTAATAAGGGATGATCTATTTAATCACACTATAAATAAACTCACATGATAATAACTTAAAATAATAGTAACACGTTCACACAGTGGACGGGCCGGCACGTGTATTGTACCACTTGATTAGTAACCTTACGCCCACGTATTCATAATCCGACTACTAGTACTTTAGAGACGCGAGCGAAAAAAAAAAACAAGAATGAAGGTGTAGGCGTTGTATGTGTATTTTACTGGAAACAAGGATTGACAGGTGGTATAACTAGTTCGAATATGGAGAAATATGAATAGATGGTAGAACAAACGTTCGTCTGGGCAAGTACCACAGCCGCCCTCATAATCCACCGTAAAGCAGTTTTTGTGTTTCGGTTGGAGTGGTGCGGTTGTCAGGCACACATGTAGCGAGGCGACCATCATAGTCCTTAGGAGTAGTGACGCATCCGTATACAACCTCAAATAGAACTTCGATTTTGCTTGAGGTTGGATGCGGGTGTCCTTGGGCTGCAGTGACCACTTAACATCAGGTGGCCTGCACACTCGTTTGCTACTTTACAAACATAAAAAAAACATTAAATGTTACGAACGAAGCGCCCATAGCCACACGGCTTGCGCAGATCATAACCGATCTACAAAGTTAAGCGACGTCGGGCGCTCGGGAGTTCGATGGGTGACCGCCAGTGGCTAATATTTCATGTGGCTATATGTGTGCCTGGCAACCGCATCTCTCCAATCGAAACACAACAACTGCTTTACGGCGGATTATAAGGGCGGCGGTGGTACTTCCCCAGACGAACGATTG
>DWKL01002991.1:0-11998 GCA_018249415.1 Phareas burnsi | reverse complement strand
ACATCTGTAAGAGACTCTGCATAGAACTGGAGCCTTACCTGAATTTAATAAACGTGCATTGATACTCGCGAGAGAACATGGGACTCTTCGGAAAAGTGAATATTTGGCTGCGATCCTTTATATGTCTCACTGCTGGGCACGGATATCTCTACACAACTGGGAGAGACCTGTAGTGTATCATCGCGCTACAGCACGGACAGCCTACGCGCCTACCTGGTCCCCGACAAGGTTTAATGACTGCTGTGCAATGATAACCTGGACTGACAGCTTAACGTTCCCTCCGAGACACGAAACCTACTTTACCAAACCCAAATAAGTTGTGGAAACTGAATGTATGCTCCTTAAAAAAGCTTACCCCTGTCTCTCTCCGATTCTGTTTGAAATCTTCCATCCATTTAACTTTTGTAATCGACAAACGTCGTCGATATGACATAAAATTGAGTTCAACGAGATAGCAAGTACGATTGACTTTTGCAATTTCATTTGATGCAGATCTAGTAAGACGGATAAGTCGCTTCAGTAATCCCCAACGGACTCCACAGAAGAGGTATTACATTAAACTTTGTACTATCCACTTTTAATTAAATAATATTCTTGGTACTAATACTGCTGAGATGAAATGACGAACGCGAAAGTTCATAATCATGTTTATTATGATTGGCGGTCTGCATTGCACGGTGGTTACGATAACGACAAGCTATGCAGACTCGGAATTCATTCCCGGCCTGTTAGGACCTTATTTGTGTTAGAAGAGCAGCAACAGGCACTTGAAGTAAAGTGGTCACTGTAGCCCGTGGACACCAACATCCAACCTCAAATAGACTTGAAGCCTTGTCTGAACTGATCGCCTTACTGTTAGTGTACTCAACGACAACTCTCCAACTGAAATACAAGAACTGTTTCACGCCGGATTGTGAGGGCGGTTGTAGATCCCTGTCGAACCACCACATACTTAGATTTGTGAATGCGCATGCTATAAAGTGGATATATGAATTGCCTGTAATCCTTTTCATGTTCCACTGCTACGGAACTCTCCTCAAAAATGGGGGAGATTCGGAACATATTCCACAACGCTGCTCCAACCCAGATTGGCATATGTATATAAATCATTTATCACTTTAAAAGCTTACAAACTCGCCGCAAATAGTTTAATAGCTGAAATACTGGTCTGTTTCGACTTATAAGCAGAACACGCACCTCTGTGGCCTGGTTTAAAGAGTTGTGTGAAACACGTCAGGTGTTCCAACTTATTCTTCAGACGCATGACCGACCTCAGAACAATAAAATTATTCAGAGATGCTTCAAAATTGACTTTGAGTAACGTGCCTGATTGTTTATGTCTATACAATTTTAACATTATAATAATTGAAGATATAAATTGATAAAAGCGTCATGTTACTAATCTATTATTCTGAGATAATGATGATGATGAATGGGTAATTTAAAAAGTACTGTATTTTTTATAAAAAAAAATGTATTTTAATGAAACTGAATTATTATAGAAGTTTTTTTTAAAGTGCTGTTTATATTACTTTAGTTTTAAAACGAATAAATATACTATTAAAAGATAGTATTATAAAAAAATGCACGCACTACAGCATTTATTTACGTTATCGCATTTTATAAAATAAAATAATAGCTCTAATATAGCCCGAAGGTGGTATAATCTTTCATGGTTCGATTCCTGGGGCACCGCCTCCATACCTACTTTTATCTTATAATAGCGGTGTTCAAGCTGCCGTTTTGTTTTGAAGGATGTGGTAAGAGTAATGGTTAAGGGTAAGACACACTTACTCGAGGCGTTCCAACTTAGTCCTCAGGGGTAGCAACGCATTTGTAGCCAACCTCAGTCAGCACTTAGCCCTATTTGGTGTTGAAAACACATCCCCGTGGGCGGCAGTGCCCATTTAACATCAAGTGAACGATATGCTCATTTGCTATTTCTACGCAATTAAAAGTTTCTAGGTTCTTCAACAGGATACGATAAGATCTTGTTATTAAAGATTGCGATTCTATAATCACAGTGATATATAGGTATATCCTTTCTAATACGTTTCCCGTAGCAATTAAGATTTGTTCTCGTTCGTTGAGGGCCAATTCATTAGACACCGGACAACAAAGATTTCACGACTGAATACACTTCAACGGACACGAGTCTAATTTAATACTTTACTGGACGTTGGATATGACCATGTTCAACCAGTATACTTGGTAAAAGTTCAAAGGTTAAAATTCTAGACCCTTTCACATACATGCCTTAGATTATTTTCATTTAAAATGTATACCGATTAATAACATTTTAATGTTCGTCTGTGATTTCAAAACGATTACCACCGCACAAAATTATTCATTACTAAAACATAAAAACCTGTTATTTTTTGACTGTGTAAATCTTGGAATATAACCTACTTTGACTTAACTATCACGCAAACATTTTATAATATATAATACCGTTTATTTTCTACGAAGTAAATTTATTTTTCAGTCTGTTTGAGTTTTGAGAACCGTGTATAAATCGAAATGAGATATGTAGCACATAAGTAATCAAATATTTCTTTTTAGAACAGAATCTGAATTTTTATTCGAAAATTAATGGAGAGGCTTATAGGGTGGCTTCGTACAAGAATTGTAAATATATATCTATACTTATGCAATTACCATCCACCAACCCATTACTGTCTCAGTGCTGGATACCAGTCTCCTCTGAGAATGAGATAGCTTAGGTCTACCACGCTAGCCGAAAGCGGCTTAGTAGATTTCACATACTTTGAGAACTTTCACTTAACACTCCCAGACGTGTAGATATTTTCACAATGTTTTCCGTCACTGTTAAAACGAGTAATAATTAATTTGAAATACCCACATAACTTTCAAACATCAGAACCAGACCCCCAGCGTGAGAGGCTGCCAACTTACTACTAAAACGTATTAAAAAATTGTAATATATTGGATACACAACAAGGATACAATGTATAGAAAGTAAAAAAAGGATACAACTATTCAAAACGTTATTATTTAAAAAGCCTACAAGATGTAGACTGTTTTTTACTTCACACTAGTTTCAAGTACTTACCTATTTAAATTTCATATATGTAAATAAATATACAGAAATGAAATATTCATATCTCAGATAATGCAAAAAATAATACTATAATTATTGTAAAAACTTCAGTAATTAAGAACTAAATATTCATTGAAAGTAAACCGATCATGTTATTTTATTAACTTTCATGTGTGTAATATTGATGAGATGAGTGACGTGAGTCAATAGAAGAATATACTTTTATTGATTTGAAATTCAATGTAGATACGTTATTGTTCTGTTTCGACCATTACATTACCCGTTGTACCGCCCTTATTTTTTATAATATTCCCTAAGTGTACCCTATAATTCATTACAATTCACAAAATACTTCCGTGGACTAAATATTATCCACGATTAAGTTTAATCAGTATTAAATAGGGTCGTTTCTACTTAGCGGGTAGGTATTGTACGGTAGGGACAAAGCTAAAAGTTTTAATTTTCTTAAGAATTCGGAAAGTTGAGATTGTTTTCCTCGATCAAAGTGGCTGTGGAGTCTTGAAGGGTAAGTAGCAGGGGGAAGATGGGCTGGGGGCGGAGCAGCCGGGAACAGCAACAGGTCGCAGACTACGGCCGATCGATACGGATGCTGGGACATGCGCGCTGTTCATTGCAAACACGATGCGGTCTGTGATACTGTTCGTCGCGCTGTTACTATTCCCGCCAGGTATGTCAAAACAACCTTTCGTTTCAAATGTATCTATAATTCATTTAAAGCCATCGCCTGTACATAGTTCATGACTAGATGACTTTCATATCTAAGAACCTAACCCGCTAACAGCTGTATTTCGATTTTACGTTGTCATTGTCACGCTATGGTTAGTGTGATTTGAGAAACGTCAAACACTTGTCTATGGATCATGTGCTTTTATAGCACAGATAACAAAGAGTTAGGTCGTTTCTTATTCCGTCATTAGGTTTTGAAATTTTCTTGAGAAATCATAAAAATTGTGTTGAAAGCTTTAGTTTCTTTCATGGATCTCAAGACTCTTAACACCATAAACTGTTTGTTATAAAATACCTTAAAGACAATTTTAATATTAATCATTTCAGATATTTTTGTCTTTTCGAATTATTAATAAATACTAACGGAATACTATTAAAATAATCTTATAATCTTTGAGTAAAACTAACAATTTTATTGTTTCACGTGTTTACATATAAATAGATATCTTATTTCGTAGGCTTAACGATCCGTAGTGATTATTGGCCTGTGAAAAGGGAAACCGCTATAGTTCCGCGTTCAACGCTATTTGACTTTAAATGCCCTCTCCTTGGCCTTTAGCATTCTACTGGCCTAATCACTTTCAGCTTTCAGTTTCACTTTATCTCCATATTCTCCAACTACCATTTTCTATCCGGGATAAGCTTAAACTTATTTTCTTCTTTCTTTCTTTATGTTAGAAGAGCAGCAAACGAGCGTGCAAACCACCTCATATTAAGTGATCATTGCAACCCATGGACATCCACATCTATCCTTAAACAGGATCGAAGTCATATCTGGGTTCGCTTGTAACCGACAAAAATACCTATAACCGAAACAGTAATTGCTTCACCGCGGCAGTTGTACCTTCTCGATCGAACTATAGTTCTATCATCTAAGTATGCACGCAAGAATGAACATACAATGTCCCATACACTTATTTCTAGTTTATCTACTTAAAAGAATAAAGTTTAGGGCTTTGTGGTTTATTATATAGATCTGGTATTGATATGGTAGAACTGTATTTTGTTCGAGGAAGTACGGATAATCTACCGTGAAGCAATTTTGTGTTTCTCACTTACAGTACAGAAGTAACCATCTTAATCCTCAGGATTAGTGACGCATCTACGTAAAAACTCAGATAGAACTTCAGTTTTATTTGAGGTTAGATGTGTGTGTCCATGGTCTGATGTGACCATTTAACATCAGGTGGTCCGTGCACTTCTTTGCTACACTTCATGCATGCAAAAGTGTCTACATAATTTAATTGTACAATTAAGATTTTGTCACCCTGATCCGCCATTATCCTCACGTTTAGCCGTAGATACATACAGTATAGATATTATAACTCTCATTCAACCATCGCACAATATATTTCAGAGGGCGAATGCGACCTCTTACGCGACAGCGTCCACGTGACGTCAGCGGCTGCCAAGCCCAATAATGACCTTTGGTGCCACCGATGCCTGGCGAACGTCATACACGATCGCTGCGGTACTCTACGTCAAAACGATACCGCCTTTATACATAAGTGCAGCAACGACAGACGGACTTGTATGGTAAGAGCAATGTACTTATATATTTAAAGAAAAAAAATGTTCCTTTATATAATAACAATGATAAACTAGCAGGCAGCCCCCAGGCTTGAGAATTGAAAATGTTGTAAAAGGTATTAGGAAAATATGTTGTAAGGACGTTCGTTAGTATAATTACGTAATATTATATGAATAGATCATAGCCTAGATTGACACAATTTGTTCATTACTACTCAAAAATGAAATATGTTACCATTAAATAATTAAAAAGTTTTCCTTACAACTCCTTTAAAGTATCGGCAATTACTGCTTTGTCGTATGGTATAAAAGCTCATGAAAAAACTATAAAATAAATGTCGGTACTGGAATAATGATTGCCAATCTTATGTCTAACTGCAGAGCACAGGTTCTGCCTCCAACAGTTGGAAGCCTGGAGTACCCCCCACCACGTTTGTCCTACGCGGAGATACGGATTAGTGCCTAACTTGTGTCGGATTATTTAAAATCATCCACAAGGACTCCGGCAACATTTAGTGATTGCTATCCAAAAATAACAACTAGGCTTGACAGCTTAATGTGTTCTCCGAGGCACGGAAGTGCAAATGAAATTTCTCCACTAGTGGTCATCCATCCAACTCCCGATCACGCCCAACGTTTCTTAACTTTGTAGATCGGACACGATCTACGTAAACCGTGGAGCTACGCGCGCTTGATAATGCTTGGTAATAGACGCTGTATATTCGGACATGACAGTGGTAAGATTCCGGCTTTTCACACTGTCAATCCAGGTTCGAATCTCGCAGTTTTGATTTTTCGAAGTCATGTACATGTTGCATGAAGGAAACCTATACATCTGAGCGTTCTCTATAAAAGTTCTCGATGGTTTGTGAAGTCTACCAATCCCCACATGGCCAGCGTGTTAGACTATGGCCTAGCCCTTCTCATTCTGAGAGAAGACCATACCCAGTCGTGGATCATTAATGGGTTGGTAATAATGATGATGATTTGTACAGGTGAAACGTTTTGGCTACACCACGTCTAACGAGAATTATACAACGGCGCTGCTGATGTGGGCTCTGGAACGGAACTGCACGAAGCACTGTGAGCCAGGCTGCATCGTGATCGGCGAGCGCACCAAACTATACTCTTGCACCTCGTGCTGTACGTCCTCGCTCTGCAACTATGGGTCCGGAGCGGGGACCCTTGCTCTCAACATCACTGCGTCGTTCCTCTTTATAATGGTCCAATTAATATAGTTATTATGTAAATTACTACACGTCGATTTTATCATTAAAATCACAATTATAGGTACTTATAATGAAATGTATTGTACTGTCGATTTAACGTAAAAGTGATGTTTGCATGCAAACTGACAGACCAGTCACACATACGTGGCCTTCTTATAATCATTTTATACGCCTCAGCCCTGTATGTACATTTGTAAATTGTCATTTAGTTGTGTTATCATGTATTATTATTAGCAAGTAACAGAGTGAAATAATTGTAAATATAACGCTTCCCGCATACGGGCATCTCGCGACAACCACACAACCTCACCACCGAGCTGCGGAGTGCAGTTTTCATATATTTCGTGGCACACAGTCATCACCGGCAGGAGCTGGACGTCACCTAGAGCTGCCACCAACCACAAACAACGCCAATACTTGCCACTCGCACTCTCACTTTACTACAGTTGACCATAATGAAAATGGCATGGCTATGAATTTTAAAAAAAGCGGCCACCGAGTCCTTTTAATGACCAGTTCGAGCACCGACTACAAGTGGCTGTTGGACCCTTCCACTGCATAGAAGCCGATTCCAGCTCCAAATAGCGGTGTGAATTGATGGATGCACTAGACAATAGCATATAGTGCAATATCATATCAAGTATACAAGTAAAGCATGACTCCTGTTGCAGTCCTCATCCAGCTCAGCAGCCCAAAGTAGCTCAGATGAAATACAACAAAAATACCAGATTAAAGCGTGTCTGAGTTGTTTTCGTCCGTTGATCAGTTAACACTTGGATTGTGGAAATGTATGGGGTATGACTGTGTTTATATGTACATAAAAGGTATGGTGATTAATACAAGGAATGAATGTAGTGTTTGTTGTCCTTGACACATTGGCATAATTAGGTAGACTAACCTTGTTTGGTACCCACCTCAGAACTTTTGGGTAGTCAATACCGGCAGGAACCACTTGGTAAAGGTATTCAACATATTGGGCATAATCTAGCAGCTCCCTGGGCGTTCACTTCACTGCGACGGCCAGTAGCCGGAGGTCCATTAAGCGGGAACTCATTTAATTGAAAAAACTAAAAAATTGCTAGAAAAATTATATTCATGGCATCTAGGCATACCTAGAGGCATTGGCATGACTAGATTTTTTTTATAAATTATGGAATGATCTCATATAAAGCACTAATTACACAGCACTTCTAGGAACCTACGTACTTAACTTCTGTAATGTATCATGTTTATAGTTAATTATTATTTAAATATGCCAATTATGATATAAGCGAATATTTGCCTCTGGCAGTAGTTATCGTAGTTATCAATCATAAGATTGTAATTTTATGATTGAAAAGTCTGCATTCATACTCAGTAACTGAACTAATGATCTGAAATCTGACGATTAAGCTTATTTAGTTAAATCAATTAAACCTAAGATACACATTTAAGTTTGTAATTAAGTATTATCAGTTGTTAAAGTTACAAAAATCTTCAGTATTGCCAACTTTGTTAGCTGATTTCTTCTTAAAAGAACAAATCTTTAAATCACACCGTATTGTCAAGAACTTTTTAAAGATATTTTTATGTTTTCTCCAGAACTCCTACGATTTTCTTTAATTAATAAATTTTATTGCTATCACACTAAATCCAGTGTCCTATTAACGTAGAGAAGGACTAAAAATTATCCCATGGTTTGAAAATGAGACAGTATCCTAATAAATAGTTTCCTTTTATATATTTACCATTTGCGCACAATTACTTATGCTATCTTTTATTATGCATACATATGAATCTATAAACCTCAGGATACTTTATCCTATTACAAGTAACGCAATAAAATATTAATACTTACACTTAATAAACTACTTGATGAAAAGAATTGTAGTTTTATTTTACCTTATCTAAGCTGATTACACCTGTGTTCATTAGCTTCTACTGAGAAACAGGGTTACATCTCGAAATTATATTTCTTAGCATAAATATTGGATTTTTTTTACAACCAAACGCTAAACTAACAAAGTATATTTCTATAAGAATATTTTTCTAAATTGTATAATTGTGCAAAAATAGAAAAAGTAAACAATAAAATATTTAGACTCTATTTAGATAATGCCTAAATATGGCTTAAGACATAAAACCTTCATAGTATTCCCAGTTTGAAGTAGTTGCCAACATAGTTAGGAAGTTAATACAGGTTTTTAAATATTTATAAATAAATGTTTGTAATAAAAAGCTTTTTAATTAATATTACAGAACACTGGTCCAATCAAATTAACTTTACTGTATATCTAACACTTTGTTGACGTTCAAAAAAACTCTAGTGTTTACTTTCAATAAAAAAAGGTATTTTGATTTTAATAAATTGTATAATGAACTGCATTGTATTCTCAAAATTCATAAAATTGTATTTATTGACCCAAACATTCTAGGAAAGCGTACTCGGAGTTCAATTGACTTTGATATACAAACTAAAAGAGTATTATGCAATAAAGTAAAAATTAAGTAAAGTAAAGATTCTATAAATATATCAGTTAAACTCACTTTTCCTGTCTATTTGTCCGCGAATTCCTTTTTCAACCAATAATATCTATCGTAGCTTAACTCTAAGAATTTTAACGTGGTTTGAATTATCATGTAAATATTTTTTTCCAAAAATTTAATGGCGATAAAAATTGATTTATATACCATATGAAATACCCGTTAAAATACACGGGTAATAAATGGATTTACTAGACGGGTCGTTGGGAGATTAGTTACAGACTCGTCTCGATAGAGAATGTAATCGAAAATATCGCCATTTATGTTCTCCCTACACTCTTTCTCAATAATATGTGAACGAAATAGGAATACAAAAGGCGCTATTTTGGATCATATTCTTTATACTTAGATGCAAATTCTAAGAGGCGCTAGTTATGACCGCACAATGTTCAGTGGTCATAAAGTTAAGTAGGGACTATATCTACGAGTTAGTTATCCAAAGCTAATCGGGGTTAAATGATTAATAAATTACCGACATATTTTTGGTTATGAAGAACGTATAATATATATCTAAATGTTCTATGACATGCCAATAAATTTGAATAATTTCGTCTTAATAATTATACGTAGGTAACCTACGATTATAAATATACGTTATTTCCTAGTACCCGATATTATGGCAAATATTCATTACATTTTCATTCTTATAATTTTGTGTTCTTACACACATACACATACGAGTTATATATAGATACTATATTGAGCACGCAACAGGAAAACGTGAGACTACAAGACAGGAAACGCGTAATATACATAGAGGACAGTCGAGGTCGGATAATAGCGCAATATCCTTAGAAAGTGATATAGATATATAGGCGATAGACAAATATATAGTAGGTAGGTGACAAAGTAGCCCCGTCAAATCGGATAAATTATTTTCAGTAGTTTTTACAGTATATTATAGTCAAATATTCTATCTATATAATATACCAGCGATCAACATTTTTACATTATCATGATCGCCCTACTAGTAGAAACATATAAATCCCAAGAATTTATATTTTATTTCCCTACTCGGCTTTTCATTGGCACCCACAGAACAGATACTATTCATGAGGTTTTAACTAGTTTGTTTATTGCATGTAAGACATTTGGCTCACAGAATTTCAAAATTCTAGTTATCATGGAAGTGCACTGTGACATATGTGGCATATTTAATTATCATCCAATTCTTAAGCTTAAATGTAACTGAATATCATATCCATATTAAGTTATATAATTTGTATAGGATGGGGAAATTTATAATAAATATCAACAAATTTATTTATAAGTTAATTTATTATGAATAAACAATGCACTGAAATAAATGCAATTCCTAGTTTGCGACCTAGAATATAGTAATAAATTTGTAACATAATTGGAATGACCCGCAGTTAACGTCAAATGTAATCTTTAAGACTGGGAAGGTTACTTGGGAGGACATTATGTTAAACTTAAAATATTGCATTTTATTTGTATAAATATTATAGTAATAACTTAGGAAAGCTGTCCGCAGTCAGCGATGATAACTTTTTTGGATGGCTTTCCGGATTGGGAGCCGAAGCTTTCAACGCGCTTAACAACATCCATGCCTTCAATGACTTTTCCAAAGACAACATGTCTGCCATCCAGCCAAGAAGTCTTCACGGTGGTAATGAAGAACTGGGAACCATTGGTGTTGGGACCAGCATTAGCCATGGACAACACACCAGGGCCGGTGTGCTTCAGGATGAAGTTCTCATCGGCGAACTTCTCGCCATAGATGGACTTGCCTCCAGTACCATTGTGGTTTGTGAAGTCACCACCCTGGAGCATAAAGTTGGGGATCACACGATGGAAGGTGGAGTCCTTGTAGCCGAATCCCTTCTCGCCTGTACAGAGGGCGCGAAAGTTTTCACAGGTCTTGGGAGTGACATCGGATTTCAACTGCAACAAAACAGAATTTATTAAATATTTAGTTATCAATACAACTACAAGTCAAATTAATCAGTCTTTAAACAATAATAAGAAGCTAACTACAATATATATGAGAATGATTGACATTAACAAATTAATAAAAATTTTCTTCAATTATATGCTAGATGCTGACTCATTTGTACTTGAGAACAGCTACCTTAAACTTGTTTTTCTTTATGCCATAAGTTAATTTAAATGTAGTATGACAGATGCCACACGCAACTATTGTACAAAAGCAAAGTCAATTCTGCAAATGAAAATTTTAGATAAAACCCTACCCTATCAGACAAGGCTCTATAAGAAATCGACCTTCAATGAAATTCTCGGTCAACGAGGAGGTAATTATAACTACGTAACATACAAATGTATGTATGGCTATTATTGGCTATCTCTATCACATTTCATATATGTAATAAGTGCACAGCTAGTGTCAAGCACATGTAAAGAAATAATTTGACATGATAATGATACAATAAACGAAAATATATAACTTATTTGATCTCACACGGACCTTCAAACAAAAATATGTGCAAACTTTCGGAAGATAAAAATAAGTATTAGTAGGTAGGTAATGAAGTAGCGTGGTCGGCCAATCACGCCGGCCGGAATAACACCTCCCAATATATTATATATTAAATTAATAAAACAGATTACAACCTACCTCAATAACAATCCTTCCCAAGGACGTGCCGTCGGCGGCAACATCCATGTAGACTTGAGGCAAAGCCATTTCGCTTTATTGGAAGATCCACTAAAATATCCTTTGAATCACAGCACAATGACGATGCGTCTTTCGTCGATGCTGGGCGGAAATCGAAAAGAACATAGACAATGTAGACACTTCAATATCCTGGTTGCGTTCATAAACCAAAACTCTATAATTCCGTATTGTAAATCATTATACATTATGTGAATATGATTTAATATAAAAATGTTGTAAAATATACAGTACAAATACCCGTAAGTAAGTCTA
>DWKL01002990.1:0-11998 GCA_018249415.1 Phareas burnsi | reverse complement strand
TGCATGCCACCTGATGCTAAGTGGTCACCACAGCCCATGGACACCCACATCCAACCTCAAACAAAACCGTAGTTCCGTTTGAGACTGTATATGGATGCATCACTACACCTGAGGACTATGAGGGTCGCCTCGCTATATGTGTCCCTGGCAACCGCACCTCTCCAACCGAAACACAACAATTGCTTCACGGTGAATTATGAGGGCAGCGGTAGTACTTCCCCAGACGAACGATTGTTCTACCACCTACCAAATAATTTTTAGAAATTATGTACATTATCATCACCCCATTATGTCCCACTACTGGGCGACGCGTGCCCAGTAGTGGGACATAATCGTTAACGATGAAAGAAAACATTTAAGGAAACCAACATACCTAAGAGTTCTTTGTAAAGTTCTCGAAGGTGAGTGAAGTCTACCAATCCGCATTTAACCAGCGTGGTGGGCTAACCCTTCTTATGACCGATGCCCAGCAATGGGATATTAATGGGTTGATGACAATGATAAATAGTACATATAATCCAGCATGATAGTGAAGTAGTGTGATAGTGGTAAAATTTCGACCTCTCAAGCTAGTGGTCCAGAGTTCGTATCCCAGACGCACTTCTGATTACTCGAAGTTATGTGCGTATTAGAAGTTAATGATCACTTGTTTTAATGGCGAAGGAAAATATTTTGAACCCTTCACATCTGAGAGTCCTCTGTAAAGTTCTCGGAGGTATGTAACCGACTAAATAATAAATTTAGATTGCTGTTCACGTTCTGGATTTCTTTTGTCCTGTTTGTATATGTCTATGAGCAATCCTAATGTAGGGCTATGAGAGTAATAATCAGAGTTGAGTGCGGGATTCAAACCCCGAACACCCAGAGTAAGAGGCTTCAATCTTAACCACTAGGCTATCACTGCTTCAAAGGTGTGCGATGTCTATCAATCCGCACTTGGTTAGCACCGTGTACCGCGTCCGATCCTTCTCATTCTGAGAGGATATCCGTGCCCAGCAGTGGAACAGTAATGGATTAATGACGACAGTATAATAGTCTATAACATTTTTCTAATAAATATCCTGGATGAGCGAAATCGGCTCGAAGGACCAACTAAATAACAATGTTATTTTTCTAAGTTCACAGTGGTATTGTTACAAGCCTTAAGAGCTTATATACATACTATTTAATAACAAACGAAAATTATCATAAAAATGCCTGAAGATATAAGTAGTTCAAAGTTTCAAACTACTAAATTTATGAAATAAATAATTACTCTTTTTTGCATCCAAACGCATAAAATCCCGCAAACGACAACTGAAATGCATCACTCATGTTAATGCTCCACAAACTCATGTCATAATAAAATATCTCATTAAGCAAAGCTTAGTAAGCCGTAAAAGAAATATAATGAATAAACCCCTCAAAACCCTAAAGAGACTTTTTCAATTTAAGAACAAAAAGTACGCTTGGCTCCACCAACGATATTATGTAGCCTCTAAAGGTAACCTAAAAAGTTGCAGGGCACTACATGTAATTTATATTCGCCGCAAAACTGTAACAACGCTCGAGCAGACGACCCGGCCGGAAACATAACGAGGACCGCACTAAAATAATAATAAAAAATACAAAATAATATTAAAAAAAAAAAAAAATCGGTTAAGCGGCACACAACCCGAAACCGAAACTATGTGGATTGCCCTCGAGTAGATAGGTACGGGTTGGGACGACGGCCACAGAAAGTGCGACCAATTAAAAGTTGCGACGGCAGCGCCACTTAGTTCTGCGGACGTCACTTGAAATACAATTTATGTTGTTGTCTTGTTCTGACAGTTACACGTTTCATCTATTTTGGGTCACGTATAGGTTTTTTATTTTCAGCATCATCGTCATCAACCCGTTAATGTCCTACTACAGAGCACGGGAACTCCTCTCACAATGAAAGTGATTAGGCCAGTCTTCCGTGCAGGCCTAATGCGGATGGGTAGACTTGGCGTACCTTCCTTCATACATACCTTAAATCTCAGATGTGTAGGTTTCCTCGCGATGTTTTCTTTCATCATTAAAGCAAGTGATGATTAATTTCTAATACGCACATAACTGAGAAAAATCAGAAGTGCGTGTCAGATTCGAATCCCGGACACCCAACGTGAGACGCTGAAATCTTTACCACTAAGCTATCACTGCTTAATTCTCTAAAGTTAATGTATAAAGTTATTTGCGATCAAATTTATACAACTATAAAATGTTTCACAACAGGCGTAATTTTCCAAAATTAAAAAACAAATTAATTAAAAAAAAATATTCCACCGAATTAAGAACCTTCCTTTTTTGTGACTACGTCTAAAACATTCGTGCTTATACGCGTATTTTATTACCTACTATATTTTTCTAAAAAAAAATAGATTTTTTTTTATTAGTGATAAATGAGTAAAGATAGTTCCACGTGACACAATGATCAACCATGATGAACTAAATTTTAATTTTAGAAATTTTCTCTGGATCTGGATATTTAAGTATATTGGTACGTATGGATAAAATACGCCCTAAACCCTTTTCATTCTGAAGAGTGCCCTGTGCCTAAGAGGTGCCCATTAACGAGCTGACGAATATATTGTGCCCTTGGTAGTTACAATAAAATAAATCCCAATGTAGTTACTTAATTTTATATTTATATTAAGGGATATTTTTATTTCACTTGACGCTTGTTTCCTGGCCCCACATTAACAAACGCCACGACTGAGGCGCTCTTTTTTTTCCGCTCGTCTCCTTTACTGGGAAATGACTTTCTGACTCTTAATCTCTCTCGCGATCTCATTAAAAATTCATAACTCAAAACTGCGAAAAAATGAAAATTTGCTATAGGTTTCCCGAACGGTGGCTAGGACTCATCTCTTTACCAGATGTTTCTTTAATTAGAAATGCATTTGTATAAGCTTTTACACAATAATAAGAGCACGTGAATGTCGGAGGAAATCTGACTTGAATGTTGCGAAGCTTTTGACGAATGCGTATTCGATTTAAATGGTATTTAAACCGCTTTGGTGCTCTAAGCTTTCGAAGTGGTAGCTTTGATAAGACCCGACGTAAAAGGATTTTTTTTTCTGTTTTGTTGTTCTTAATGAATGTAGTTATTTCGAACTGCAGTGTTTCATTTAAAGGGATTTATTTCATTGGTTGAATACCAGTTCGGTATATTGATTTTATGTTATTTTTGTTTCAAACCCAAAAAACTTGTAGCTATACGTCATTTAACAACACATGTAAATAACGTCATGAAAATTATTCAGCGAAGAAAGTTCACCCGAAGCAATGTCATCTTTACGATCCGGAGCCAACAGGACGCAAAGGCGAGTGAAGTCAAGTTGAAGGCATGTGAAGTGCGATGTGATAAAAGAGCGAGCGACGAGCGCGCGCCGCCAGTACGGAGCACTTGTGCACGCCGAGCGCAGGCGCAGTGACCGTTGCCGTATCGCGACGCGCGCGATTCTCACCTCAACTCGCAACCCTAGCGCCCCCACTAAACGTTTGTTGTTTCACGTTGCACTGGACGTTCGCTGCCCAGTCCACCGCCAAACTGTGTTGTGCTCTTACTCTGCAACCTTCTGAAAGGGAACCCACGCCGTTCCACCGAAACGGCCGCCCCAGGTGAGACTAATGATGATACTAACCATAATTATGAAATCAGCTTGCGTCGCCTCAATCATGTGATGAAGAGAACGCGCCTATGAATCGCAACTAGCCGCACATAGTAACTATAATTCATGGTTGATTATAAAAATTCATCCGTTCAAAAATTTAAATCGTGGAAACTTAACTGCACAAGCTGAACACAAGTAGACATTAATATTGCAAATTATTTAATATTAAAACGTAGTCAGTGATAATATTAAAATCGACATTGGCATAATTAAGTTTTAAAATATTCCTATTATTAAGCAACATTACAGAGAAGACCTAATGCATAGTCAAAACGGGCAGTTGATCAAAGGTCAATTCTGCTAGCAAAGATCAAACGAAGTTAATTTTCTGGAGGGAACGCCCTGTAATAAAAACGGTTAATTGGGAGTATATGAGGTGATGCTGTTAATCAATGAAGGTGGCTAGATTCGACAATCATAAATATTAACCACTTACAAGTGTCAACTGCACAAATGAGCAACATCACTTGAAGTGAAGGACACGGCGTAAGTACTACTATGGACGGCATTCATTGCGTAGAACCCGTATATTTACGAAGAGCAACATCGAGATATTAGCAGAAAACATGCAATAAACGCAACAGTCTAAGAAAGGAGGTTCGTTTTGAAGCCAAGGATTCATCAAGGCGTTCTGCAGACGTTAGTATTCGCCGCGCGTGTGACGGCGCAAAGCGCTGGACGTGTGACGTAAGGTCACGTCGCCTGGCCACTGACATGACATGAGATTAACTCTACTCCCTACTATGGCCTTATAGGCTCTCAAAGATGCATCAACTTTTTACCCTGTAACGGACCTATTTAATTCGCGTGTCGTGTAATTTTTCTAATTGTTAATTTCGAATGATGTGACTTTCTTAATTTTATCTCAAAAAATGGTAAGATTTCGTAACGTACACGACAGTTCTATAGACTAACACGAATATTATAACAAATTTTGTATATGTTATCAATGTCACCTGGTAACTATTTTTATTGCACTCCCAACAAATTGTCAATGGGATCCACACTCTGTCTATAGTGTCGAATCAAAGTCCATGTCCCATTACGGAAGTTTAAAGTAACCTTTCATTAAGAACCTATTAGGAATATCCATAACTGATTCGGACAAACGCGCTTCCATATATTTGGTTTTGGTATAGACATACCTAATAATAATGTTTGCGTAACCTATTGACAAATATCCTTTTATGCAAATTTATTAGCAATAAAACGAAGGAGATATTTATTGATCCACACATTATAAAAACAAAAATTATTCACACGTTTTTATAACGATAATTACAATATTCGGCAGTGGTATTAAACAGAAAATGGATTTCAATACTTGCCATCAATACCTAACCATTGTTCTCAACGTTCAGCATACTGTAATATTATTAATTTCAATTTTACTTAGTATGTTAACAACGGAAGTGTTAAGCTTTCATGAATTACAATGTAATTCCATGTCATTTTACATACAGATTATGGCAAAGAACGTACAATTATCACCAAGCATTCAAATATCTATAAATGTTTTAAATTACACAAAAACCTCATCAAGGTCCGTGAATCAGTATTCATCCGAATTAACATGTAAATATCAGAAAATTGTTTCGGCAAACATATCTAGTGACGAATACAACCAGCAAATGGAAAGACTAGGCGTTTATGCGACGAAGGCTATTAAACTAAATAAGGAAAGCTAACATCGGAAATCGTTGAAGGTCAGTAAACGAGTTAAGCGAAAAAACTTAAAACCGCGAACATAGCTTTATCGAGTTAAAGGCTGTTTATTGGTCACCGGTGTAGCTTCCGGAAATTATTTATATTCAGTGAGAACTTGATCTTAATTTGCGTTTTGTCTACTCTACCTCGTTTTATGAATTACCTTGATTAATATTCTAATAATAACATCCAAGCAACATTCGTATTTTTGAACATTAAATATATATGTATATGGTCCTATTGTGTTTATGTTAATTTTACACGGTAACTAATTATAGTTATATTATCATATTTATTTTAATAAACATGATTATGAAGAATAATAAAAAAACAGTTTAGAATAAATACTTTAAAAATATAGTGGAGTAAAGTTGAAACATCCCAGAATAGACATCATCATCAACCGATTACTGATGCTTGGCACTGTCTCCTCTCGAAATAAGACGAGCTGGACCATAGTCCACCACGCTGGCCATATGCGGATTGTTAGACTTAACACAGCTTCGAGAACTTTACAAAGAAATCTCAGATATGTAGGTTTCCTCACGATGTTTCCTTCATCATTAAAGCGAGAAATAATTTCTAATACGCACATAACTTCGAAAAATTTGAACCTTGTGACCTGGGATTATTACTGATACATTTTCTAAACCCATATAAACAACATTTGGCCTTCAGTAATATATTTATTCTATTCTATTATAGTCACATAAACTCATTAAATATCCTTTTATATCCTTTCACCAAATTACATACAAAATGGCAGTTGTGGGCTGCGCATTCTGTAGCGGATCTCCGAAGTAGGAAAGATAGACACAGGAACGACACAAGCGGAACCGACGTCCAATCTGGCCGTCCCTTGACGCTTGATCAATGTCGGCCATATCGGTATGTATGCATGCATTGATGACAAACTCTCAGTACAATAACTATTACTACAGTAATACAAATAAAATAGCATTTTTATTATCACACTACAATAAAGAAGCGGAGCTCGAAACGCATGTTAAAATTTTTCTTAAAGTCTTTATTTTGTTCTTTATGTTTTACTTTTCGTTTCAATTTATATCTATCTCATCTTATAAACATATCACAAAAGTGAACATTATTCGTGCATATGCATTATTAGTCATAAACTATTGGTCATGTCAAAATATTTTCTTAATCTTTCCTACATCTTCCTGTTCCTACTTTATTCCTGTGTTATATAAAATGCGTAGGTCGGAAGCATGGATCGCATCAAAAATGGTATCCATTGTCTTTTCTATTCTGTCTTCATTGTCTTAAACAGATTGCTTTTAATCGCTAAAACTGCATATCGTTTACAATACTCCTTTACTAGATTTTTTGTTATTTCATACTTATATTTAATTAAAATATCTGCAAAGTAAATAAAAACTGTGTTCTATAATTAAAATTTCCGTGTTTACTTCGAAATATTGTAATGTCAGCACTTTTTTACAATTACATGAAAGGGAAAACTTGTTTGTATTTTAGGCAAAAACTGATTTAATGGACTTTGAATTTTGTACCCTCATTGTCTGTCTGTAACCAATATATACATATATGTATATATATATATATATATATATATTGTGTTTAATAAGAGTAGAAAACGAGCGCGCAGGCCACCTGATGTTAAATGGTCCTACCTAAACCTACACCTAACCTCAAATAGGAGTGAAGTCCTATCTGAGGTCAAACGAAGATATGTATTCTTACTACCCGAGAGAACTTGGATGATCGCCTCGCTTCGCACCTCCCCAACCAAAAAGCGATAAATGCTTTACAGCGTGGTCCCTCCCCGAACGAACTTTAGTTCTACGACCTTTTGAAGCCATGTCCTGTCACGTTACTATATGTAGCAGCTAATCATTGACCGCCAATATTCAATAGACAATAGATGTAACTGAAATAGAATAATAAGAATTTATGGATTAAGTTAAGGGATTCAGTCAAAAACCCATGAAGGTCGAAATGTAATATAACAATGGCCTACTTCCCGCGGAATATCTAAACTAAAATATTATTTTAGTCCACTGCTCCTATGCAGATTGTTGAGATACAATAAATACAGGTTAGTGACCTGATCAACCTGGCTGTCGAATATTTATAACTGCCTGAAGGCCTCCGGCGAGGTTTTACAACTGTTACATTTCACATACCATTCTGTAAAATACTACAGTCTGAAATATATGTAGTGGGGTTGCATTAATAAGAATTTCGTAAGAGTTTATGGACCCAAATTCAGCCAAAGGATTGGTTTTTCTCCGCTGTCGTTTTATCTTAAACCGCACATGTTTTTGTATTGACAAATTTCTTTCATGATTTATCTTTCAAAACTGAACATCGGATATTCTCACATGAACTTGACGAAACGTTACGAAATTTATCAAATTTAAACATTCAACAAATAAATATTCAACTTTTTAATCTACTTTAACCTAAAGCGAACCTAGTACTGCAAATAGCAAATTAATGCAATTGAAACGTATAACAGGAAAGCCAAAATTATTTTATCTTCAAGCTACCAATTTTATAAACAATACCAGCTCTATTCAAATGTAGAATGAAGCAATTACGCCACTGCTAGAACAATGATCAGTATTCATAAATGTTTTTTGAATCTGAACAAATGGTAGAAACGCGATATCCATAACATGACAGACAAGTCACACTAACATGAAAATTGCAAACACAAACTGGCGAGAATTCTCAATCCTTGAATGACTATTATCCAATAGGAAGCGCTCTACAATGGCATTACACTGTTTTATGGAGTATTTTTAGCGTCAGAGGTTCACGATTTGTTTGTCCACGCCTCGTTTACGAGCGATAGCATTTTCAATGTCGTGTCGTATTGGAGTCGTCAGATAGGTCGCGGCCAAATAAGGACAATCATTTAATGGTGTATGAAGTTAGGGATCACGTTCGCTACGGCCTCGTACGATCGACTAACGCCTGTAAATGTTTACATTTTGAGCCGGCGACGGTGCGCGACGTCTACATGCGGCGCAACGACCAGTGATTAGTTGCAAAATGATCGCGCCCGAATTGAGTTCAGGGTCGAGCGTGTTGCCTCCGGGTGTTGCGCAAACGCATCGCCAGCGTGCGCCCGCGCCGACAATCGCACCACACCACCGGACACCCGCCTTATCGACCTGTTCCATCTCGAGACTTACGACAAACGATGAACGTTCTCGTTAAAGAAATAGAAACGTCAACGATGTGAATAAAATACGAATTATATGAATATAGATAAAACAATAGTCTACTGTTCACGGTGACTTTAAAAGTTGTTTTATTGTCTATGTTAACTGAACATTGTCTTTGGTACTGCTTACTGAAAACGTTCTGTATCGCTTATTCTAAAGGTGCTAGTCAAAATTGTAGTAAGCACAACTCTGTGGGTACATCACATTTACGAGTATTATGGGCCGTCCCATGAAGTTATCAATGTCGTCAAACATTAAACTTAGCAAATTCCAATTACACGTTTATTGCTTTCGAAATACATACTTGTAAAAGACTTACGCTCTGAATAATTTTATTACGGTAATTTGATTGTGATTACACTCCGTTCGTGGCAGATGAAGTTATGCGTTACGCATTGCTCAGGTCAAGGAATTAATCTCACCTAATTAAACGCGCCGTACTTGCCTGTGTTTACTGCATTTATTATTACGTGATACATGATCCACCGAGCAGAATGGTATCTGGTTCGTTTCCCGGACTGGCCGAAAACTAGATGAATTTAATATCTGTCGTGAGCTTCTTAACCATCTCTCTGTACTATCTCTAATGTGAAGCGAACAGAACTAATGTATGTGTTATAATAACTTGTCAGATAAGATATGTGAGATTTTACAATTTTACTGATGAAGTTAAAATGAAATAATACATGCACCATCTTCAAAAAAATACCCACTTATAAAAATATAGACACCCATGCATATTAATTACACTCAGAGTAGAATGTGTAAGGTCGTGGCCGATATATATTCCGGTTATCTAGACACGAGTGTGCTTAGGTAAGCAACATTTTACTAAAATATATAATCAAAAGAAATAAAATAGTGTCAGTATATTTTTTTTATTTTTTCATGTTTTCACGCCTTGTATTTCGTTAGTAGATGCTAGAATAATACGTTACTAATTGGTAGTTAAATATTGTCTTGCAACGGATTCTTAAGAGTTGTCAAAATTCACAGCTATCACATAATATATGGTTGCACATATTACAAATGCACGTGTTATGTGAATATCCAAATACTTACATGCGTCGCTTTTTATTACGTCGTTTAAGGACTGTTTTAATCAATCTTCAACCTATCAATCCTTCGTTTTACAATCTGCCTAACAATATAGTTTTCCTACGAAAGTGGAATCTGAAGATTTTTACAGTATACCGAACATTCTTTATTCTTTTGTATTTAAAAAATCTAATTCTATCGTACTTCATAGAATTCATAATCGAAATATGTTAAAAAGGAAGTGATAATCAAACTCAGTATTTTAGAGCACCAACTTTTTTAATACTTTATCGCGTTTCAAGTTGCCGTTTTGCTGTTGATGTTAATTTCGTCTTTAATTTTTAGTTCTTTATTTTACCTTGATTGCATACTTGGTTATTTATACTCTTAGATGTTTTTGTATGTAAGTACCTATTAATTATCGCAATCAGCTCATTGTCATCGACTCGATTCATCACTTGCTGCAAAGGCCTCACTTTTCTTGATATTTCCGGCCGTCAGATGTCCTCGTTATACCGGAACAGTCATTTAAATAAGTGCACGTTGACATTATAAAGTTAAAATTACCCCGCCTCACACAGTTATCGTGGAAGTAGGTACTAAATACATTGAGAGTGCTGGCCCCAACCTGGCAATTTCTAAGGACGACTAAAACAAATTAAATATAATGGGCTTTTAACTAAGTTTATGCAACATTTATTGACGACCCGCGTGACGCAGCCGCATTATACCGGCCTGACAAAAGTTGAACCCGGTTCAATCCCTGGCTAGTCAGACATCCACACAAATTATTATGTATTTCGATTTTTACACCTTGTAACAGCTAATCTTGATAACCCCTAAATCGATTTAGGCACAAATATGACATAAAAAAGCCCTTTAGGCTTTACAGAGTAACACAGTCTTCAACTTCGTACCGCAAAATTATGTAGAGAATAATTATATAATGTAAGAAAATAAAAAACCGAATGGCAGTGGATACGGGTTTAGCGGAGAGTAATATATTAATAAATCAAAATCAGATTTTTTTTAAGAGTCTTTTTATGAACGTTTACGCGCTTGAACTTATCAAACAGCCACTCTCCGTTGTTATCGTTTGGTAAGAGGCGTTAACCTTGTTGGAAGAGTTCTGGCAATTCTAAAAATTCGAAACGTGTTAGCCCCTAACAAGTGTATATACACTAGTCCAAACTAAAATGAACCTGTAAAGTTTGCAACAGTTGTTATATACGTTTAATTACATTTCTGCTATTACTTACACGCAGATAAATTTTAATATCATTTTAAATGAGATAAGACATAAAATCATTCTTACAGTAATAAATTTTAGGAAATTTGTATAATAGCAATTATCATTTTTTAATTATAGTTTACTTTTATTACGCCTAAATCATCAATTTTGTATTTTCTCGTGTGAAAAATAAAATATCGTAACGAAATTGCGAAAATAGGTTAGTGGGTAATTGATAAAATACAGTAAATTCAAGGTATTCACATAATGAACGTTTCACACAATTATTTCGTTTTGGATCGTCGTAGAGTATAACGAAATTTTCGAGTGGCAATTAAATTATTGTGAATGAGCTTAGCCGCTCGAGTCTACGTGGTTTTTATATAAATAAAAACACAAAAATTTTGTCATACAACCAAGCGACGAATAAAAATGAAGTAAACATGATTAATGCACAATAGATGATAGAGCTATAGTTCATCCGGGGAAGTACCACCGTCACCCTCATAATCCGCCGTGAAGCAATTCTTGTGTTTCGGTTAGAGAGGTGCGGTTGCCGGACACACAGCGAGGCGACCATCTTAGTCCTCTGGAGTATTGACACATGTATTTAGGATCTCACACAGAACTTCAGTTTATTTTGAGGTTAAATGTGGGTGTCCATGGGCTGCAGATCTCACTTAACATCAGGTAGCCTGCAAGCTCGTTTGCTACTCATTGAACATTTTAAAAAAATAGGTATATTTTATAGTTTGTAGAAATATAGTTCGTCCGGGGAGGTATTATCGCCGGCCTCATAATCCACAGTGAAACAATTCCTGTTTTACGGTTAGAGAGGTACGCTTGTTGGACACACTAAGCGATCAGCTTAGTCCTCAACGTAGATAGGGTTATCCATGAGCTGCAATGATCATTTAACAACAGCTGACTTGCACGCTGGTTTCCTTTGGACATGCCCGATATTTTTAAGATAAAAAACACCTGTACTGGTCCCAATAAATTCCCCTGTAAATTTCTGACACCTTTCTTTTTTCTGGAAAGTTTTTTTAAAACAACATCTGATTTAATATTTAAATTATATACTAACGAGGAGGTAACGTAATATGCATGTGATTAATTACAATCAG
>DWKL01002989.1:0-11998 GCA_018249415.1 Phareas burnsi | reverse complement strand
ATTCTGATCTTTTGAAGTTATGACAATATTATAAATTAATTGTCACTTGCTTCATCGGTGAAGGAAATCGTCTAGAGCAAACGCACACATCTGAAAGTTCTCGAAAGAGTATGAAGTCTATGAATCCACACTTGGACAGCATGGTAGACTGTGGCGTAACCCTTCTCATTCTCAGGGGAGAACGCCGCCCAGCCGTGGAAGAATAATGGGTTGATAATGATGACACTACACAACTACAAAGAATTAAAGTGATAGTGATTACAAAGAGGCGTTGTGGAATATGCACCAGGTCTTCCCCATTAGTGGGACGAGACACGTGCCTAGCAGTTAAACATAAAAAAAATTGCAGCCGAGTGTATTTTTTATCGTCAATATTTATGCCTAGTATCAACACAAGTATATCTATCAAATTTTATCTATGATTAAATTTCCATCCAAATACTCTAGACTTCCTTACATCGATTCTCTCATATTATATAAAATGAACTTGAAATCAGTCCAAAGCAATATAGCCTTTAATGTTATTACTAAACTTTTACTATTTGGTATCTCTCCCGTATGTCGTTAAGGCTCACATTAAGAACAACACATCTTTTACGAGATGAGCAGCTTATCTTTACGAGTAATTAATACCTATCTTTATTTACTTAATACGTGTTAACTCGAAACATTCTTGCAGTATTTGCACGTCTGTAACGTTTGTTTATTTGAGTTCAATGAACTTTATCAATTGAAGATCTACGTAGCCGTGACATTGTGTTTACTACGTTTAACGTTAATATATTATTTTGTTTTTGTGTAGAAGGACGCATCACCACACAGTTGGTGCAAATCTTAACCGATCTACAAATTGCTGGGCGCTATCGAAAGTTGGATGGAGAACTGCAGGTGACAGATTATTTTGTTTTTGTGTAGAAGGGCGCATCACCACACAGTTGGTGCAAATTTTAACCGATCTACAAATTGCTGGGCGCGATCGAAAGTTGGATGGAGAACCGCTGGTGGCAGATTATTTTGTTTTTGTGTAGAAGGACGCATCACCACACAGTTGGTGCAAATCTTAACCGATCTACAAATTGTTGGGCGCGGTCGAAAGGATGGATGGATGGAGAACCACTGGTGGCAGATTATTTTGTTTTTGTGTAGAAGGACACATTACCATACAGTTGGTGCAAATCTTAAGCGATCTACAAATTGTTGGGCGCGGTCGAAAGTTGGATGGAGAACCCCTGGTGGCAGATTATTTTGTTTTCGTGTAGAAGGACGCATCACCACACAGTTGGTGCAAATCTTAAACCGATCTACAAATTATTGGGCGAGTCCGAAAATCGGATGGAGAACCGCTGGTGGCTAAACTTAATGCTCGCTTCCGTATTTCAAGAGACCGTTAAGCTGTCGGTCCTGGTTATCATTGGATAGCCGTCGTTACCACTTGTCGAAAACATCCAACACGGCTTAGGCCACAACCCTAGTGGAAGGGCTCTACGTAGCTATGGCGGGAGACCTGAACCCTATATTGGGACATAAAAAAGGTATCACCCCTTCGAACATAATGTATATGAAAATATAAATTGGACAGAAATGGATACAGCCAAGCCTATTTTTTTCAGTTGTATCTTGTGTCACTTCCTTTGACGGTTAATTGGTGATAGAACCATTCCTCCGGGAATGTATCACGCGATATCACACCGGTCCACATAATCCGCCATGAAGCAATTTTCTATTTTTCGTGAAGCATATTTTTTATTTCGGTTGAAGAGGTGTTGTTATTGGGTACATTTACAGCGATGCGACCATCTTAATCTTCAGGAGTGAACGCATCTACGTACGACCTCAGATAGAACTTCAGCTGTGTTTGAGGAGGAGGATGATGGAGGTTTGAGGTTAGATGTGGATGAAGGTTGGACGTCTATGGGCTGCAGTAGCAACATAACTTAAATACATATAATAAGTAAAATTTAAGGAATTTAAGGAAATTGAGTGTTTCTGAAAATCAAGTAGGCAAACGTGTGTAGACGCACCTCGGTAACCGAAGCACAAGAATTGCTTCACAGCGAATTATGAGAGCGGAAGTGGTATTTCCCCGGTTGAACCACAGTCCTACCATCTAATAGATGTGGACTTGTTATTTGTTACTTCTTAACCATAAAACAAGTTTAACTACTGCAATACGTGTAAGGTTTTAAGGTTATTGTACTGTTATCTCCAACTGGTTAGAACTATATTCGCTAGTATTCGTGACTTTGCACTTGACTGTGGGCTGTGGCTTTATTTCACGACTGTGGATTATCGCTTGTTACGTAACACATGTTATTATTTATGAAAGATTTGAGCCTTAAAATTTCAAATGTTTGTTTTGAAAGGGACTCTGTGGTTACATACAGCGCAAAAAGCGTAACAGACAACAGAAACAAAACAATGTGAGGAGTAACATTTTTTAACGCTCAGTGTCATATCATAATCTGTCATGAAGCAGTTTTGTTTCGGTTGGAAAGGGCACACTCACAGCGGGCACACTTACAGCGAGACGACCATCTTAGCCCTCAGGAGTAGTGACGCATCTACGTACGACCTCAAATAGAAATTTCCTTTTGTTTGAAGTTTAATGTGGGTATCCAGGAGCTACAGTAATTACGTAACATCAAGTGGCCTGCACGCTAGTTTGCTACTCGTTAAACATAAGTAAAACAAAATAAATAAATATACATTCTAAATCATTGTCTTTAAACGCACGTTTCATCAACTTCTACTTTAAATATAAAAGTCATTCCGAAACCTCATTTTTAAGGACCCATCTAATGATATGATTATGATAAATGATAAATGATCCCCCTCACACTTATGTGCACTGGATTCTTCTGTTACATACACGGAATGCCACATCAATTTTTTGTAATTTCACTATATCGTATCAATCGGATCGAACGTAGAGCACACCGATCTTCAAAATCGAGTGTAAATAATGCGAATAGTACCCGTGTAAATTATCAATAACGGACAGACAGACAAGATGAAATTATAAGGGTATCGGTAGGGTGATCAAGGGTAAATGGTAAAAGCAGGTTTACCAAAGTGGAAGTATAATAAATGCTTGTAAAAAGCCAAACGATGACAGTAACACGATAGAATGTTCGCATACAATAAACGTTTGAACTCACTGGAAGTGGTTCAGTTAACCAAGTGGAATTAAGAAGCCGGCGACCGCAATTTGTCTTTCCAGTACAACCCATAAAAGGAGTCAAGCTTAGGGACTGGTCAGATTCTTACGTAATTACAGTATGTCTTTTTTATGTTTGACGACTAGCACAAGCGTTCAGCGTGCAGCCCACTTGATGTTATAGATATAGATAGAGCACCCCTAGTAAGTAGCGTGGCATATGGTCTATCGTGCATAGGTTCCGGGTTCGACGCCAAGTCTGGCTGATAACTATATCGTGTATTAGATATTTGTTTTGATTGAGTTTTTGTGTATTTGTTTTTCCTTGTCCATGGCACCCATAATTAAGGGAACTTTCATATCGTGCTATGACTGTACAAATATTTATATATAATTTATTGATATTTTTTTTCTGTAGACGTTACAAAAGGCAAAAAAGCTAAACAGCTTTTCGTTAAGTTACGCTTTAGAACATGGACTTTAGCATAAACGTAAAAAACGAGTAGACAATCCACGATCTATCTTTTTTATGTATGAAATAGTAAACGAGCCTGCAGACCTCTTTATATTAAGTGGTCATTGCAGCCCATGGACACCCACACTTAAACTCAAATAAGATTTAAATTCTATCTGATGTCATACGTAGATGCGTTACTACTCCTCAAAACTAAGATGGTCACCTCGCTACAAGCGTACCCGACAAACGCCTCCTTTTCTAACCAAAACACAATTGCTTCATGGTGGATCATGAGAGCGGCAGTGGCAACTCCCCCGACGAAATATAGTTCCATCACTATTATGTCTTTTGGCGATACTAAAATATCTTCCATTTGAATTTTGAAGGTGGTAGAGCCCTTTGTGTTTCGACTCGGAAGGTACCAGCGCGACCCCTATTTCTGTGTCATCATCACCCATCCATCAGCCTTTTAGAGTCCACTGCTGGACATAGGCCTCCCCTAATCGGCGCCACACCAACTGGTCCTGTGCTTTCTGAATCCAACTTCTGTGTATTTCTGTATTATAACACCAGTGTTAAACGTTGTCATGTTCTGGTTAGACGGGAGAGACTTTAAAAGCCGTCCTAGCTTAGTCTGTAGTTATAGAAGCATCGTGGACGTCCTCAGAAACCCTATTTTGATGATTACGGGTGATCATGGATGGCAGTAACCACTTACTAGGTGGATTGGTGGTAGAACTATAGTAAATAATACGTTCGGAGAAGCACTAACGCCGAACACGCAATCCGCTGTAAAGCAATTCTTGAGTGTCAGTTGGAGATTTGATAGGTGGTAGAACTATAGTTCGCCCGAAGAAGTACCACCGCCGTTATCATAATCCGCCGTGAATTTTTTTGTGTTTCGGTTGGAGAGGTGCGGTTGCCGGGAATACTTACAATGAGGCGACCATCTTGGTACTCAGGAGTAGTGACGCATCTATGTACGACCTCAGAGAGAACTTTCATTTTTGTTTGGGGTTAGATGTGAGTGTCCAAGGGCTGCAGTGATCACTTTACATCAGGTGGCTTGCACGCTCGTTTCCTACTCTTCAAACATAAAAAAGAGATGCGGTTGCCGTACACTTACAAAGAGACGACCATCTTAATCCTCAGTAGTAACGCATAATGTTCGACTTCATTTAGGACCTTAAATTAAGACTTATTTAGGTTTAAATTTGGGTGTCCATGGGCTACTGCGATCACTTAACATCAAGTGGCCTGCACGCTAGTTTACTGCTTCAAACATAAAATAAGATAGATCGTGGTTTGTATGACACGGTGACAAACAGTGCGACGTAGTTCGTCAATGTTACCGTCACTGTCAAATATAAGAAGCCCCCGAGATCACTCATAAATAAACAGAAGGGGCGTTCACGACGAAGCAATTCTGAGCGCATAAATAAGTTTAATACAAGTTTATCTCGTAACGCTATAAACATTCGTCTACAGAAATCTTCATTCTTTGGTATTTATAATATTGAAGTAGCAAACGGGTACGCAAACTCTCTGATGGTAAATGGTCACTACCGCCTTAAGCATCAGTTTTAAGACCAATATGGTTGAAGTAGGAAATAGTACTTTTAACATAGGGATAACGTTTCGGCTTATCACACTGGTTGTCCAGGGTTCGAATCCCACACGCACTTCTGATTTTTCAAAATTATGTGCGTATCCTAAATTATCACTGGCTTTGATTTGACTTGAGAGTTCTCTGTAAAGTTCTCGAAGATGTGTGAAGTTTACCAATCCGTACTTGACCAGAGTGGTCTTTGTAACTTAACTTTGTAGTCTACAAAGTTAAGCAACGTTTGGTATGGTCGAGAGTTGGGTGGGTGACTGCCAGGGACTCTTTTTGTTTCGGGTACTCGATAAGCTTGAGTAGTCGTTCAATCTTGACGGAGGCTTTGTAGGTTGAAAACATTCGACACGGATCGGCCACTAATCCATATATCCACCAATACACATTGTAGCAGCGTGGTGAAGTAAGCTCCAGACCTCTGCCACTTGTGGGGAGAGATCCGTGCCGAGCAATGGGCACGGGTCTCTACACATTTTTTTTATGTTTGTAAAGTAGTAAACGAGCATGCAGGCCACCTGATGTTAAGTGATCATCACAGCCCATGGACACCCACATTCAACCTCAAACGGAAACACAGTTCCGTTTGAAGTTGTAAATGGATGCGTCACTACTCCTGAGGACTAAGATGGTCGCCTCACTATATGTGCCTGGCAACCGCACCTCTTCAACCGAAACTCAGCAACTGCTTCACGGCGGATTATGAGGGCGGCGGTGGTACTTCCCTAGACGAACGATTGCTCTACCACCTATAAAAAGGGTTACAGCTATAGAAAGTATTACATCAGAATGTAATCATATCATAATAAAATCCCTCCATGGGAAAGAACCATAATCATCTGTTTCATTCTAATAATAGCTTTTTTTTATTATAATAATCGTAAAAATCTCATACCTATTTCAACATTCACGCCTGTAAATTGATAAGCAATTTCACAAATTGTTTGAAACAGTCATACAGTTTCCATTATTAATGGCGTTGCATAATGTATGTTATGCATATTGAAAAACACTATCAAATATAATTGAATTATATGTCTTGGAATATTTATTTGTAATCAATAAAATCATATCACTCCATCTATGACAAACTCTGCTAAGTAAGGTTTACTATTTTTGAATATATATACAAAAATAAATGGTATATATATGTATATGGACAAGCACATCTACCCTTAAACAGGATCGTACGTAAATGCGTCACTACTCCTGAAGACTAAGAAGGTTGCCTCGGTTGTAAGTGTACCCACAACCACAGCTCTCGAAACACAAGTATTGCTTCACGGTGGATTATGAGGGCGGCGGTGGTACCTCCCCGTTCGAACTATTAACTATCATTGATAATCAACAGGCTATAACATTACGGCTAATGCAATTTTTTTAGTGCCAACTCTCATGTTTAAGCTCAAAGTCACTCAGCGAGTTATGGGACGACTTTGGTATTATTTCTCAACGCGATAGAGCCCAACATGACGAAATCCATAGAACAACGAAAGTTACCGTCATCTTTTAAGACGCGCCGAAGTGGCAATGGGCTGGTCACTTCGTTTACCTCATTCATTCATTCTTTTAAACTCAAACAGAACTTCAGTCCCGTTTGAGGTTAAATATGGGTGTCCATAGACTGCGGTGATCACTTAACATTGTTTGACCTGCACGCTAGTTTGCTACTCTTCCAACATAAAAAAAAGTTGTCCCATTTGGGTTTATAACAGATGTGCATGGATCCAGTGGTCACTTAACATCAGATGTCATAACCCATACAAAATACGGCCACCATCCTAAATGCCGATCAGTAGATTTCGTGCATCTTTAAGAACATTATAAAGAACGCTCAAACCACATGTATTCCTACAATGTTTTCCTTCACGGTTCAAGGAATAACTTTCACAGTTCAAGGAATAAAAATAATTTCGAGCGCAAAAGACTAAAATACAAGAAGTGAAGCAAACAAGAATGCTCGAAGGCTTGTCGTAACGCTCTTCTTTATGATGATAAAGAGAATTTTCAAAGCGCTGTTTCTAACTTAGGATAAATACTTTTTGCGCTATATTGCTCGGAGTTTCAACTTCATTGTCAATCTATTACTGTTCCATTGCTGGCGACGACGCTGACCGCATGCGAATTGGTAGACTTTTCATGCTTTTGAGAACTTTATGATTTTTCTTTGCCTTTAACATACTGACTGTAGCAACATCTGTCGTCTTTTACTGTCTGCGCCAACCGTGCGGCTCGCACGCGGTGTGTGCCGCCGTACTGGAACACGCCTGTAGCGTTACGCGTCCCATGGGTGGACCGTTTCGAGTATTAGCGCCGCAGTCAATGTGTTAAATCAAGCGTTAATTTACCCACATGGTTCAAGATTCAAACCCGGAACCGCAACGTAAAGGGACGGTATCTTGACACAAAAGTTATCACTGTTGCTGGCAAGCGGGTTTGACTCGGTAAAATGATACATAAGGCCAATGACTATCCACGCAAAAAGAATGACGTAGGTCACATCTGACCTCATATCACGTAAGTCTACATACCACATAAGCAGATCGGTCGCCTCATTACATTCAAAGATATTCGCTCTGTCACTATTGATGTGCTGATCTTGGAGAAAAATTGCATACTCATCGGGGACGCGGCGTGTATTTCGCGTCAAGCAAGTTGACAGTTTGTAGCTGACGTTACACATTAAATGTTAATCTATACTTTTCCAGTATTTATACACATAGATATATTTCTATGTCTGTTTGTATTTTCAACACAAGTTCAACCTTAAACGGAACTTCGCTTTTGTTCGAGGTTGGATGTGGGTGTCCATGGGTTGCGGTGACCACTTAACATCCGGTGACCTGCATGCTCGTTTGCTGCTTTACAAACATAAAAAAAACACGTAATTTTCGACGCTCTTAAGTATATTAAAACGATACCTACATTAGAAAAAAACGTTTTTTTTCTTCTTATCTGTGGTGTTTAATCATGGTAACCTAATCTAGTGGTTAAGATTCCGGCCTCTCACACTGATACCTCTGATTTGTCAAAGTTATGTGCAAATTAATGTAGAAATTAATGATCACTTGCTTTAACGGAAAACATGGTGAACTGCATGTCTGAGAATTTATTGTAAAATTCTTTAAGGTGTGTGGAATCTACCTATCCGCCCTTGGCCAGTGTGATGGATTGTGGCCTAACCCTCATTCTGTAAGGAGACCCATGCCCAGCAGTGAGATATTAATGGGTTAATGTTGAATCACGGAAACGGTGAAACCGATTGCAACTACACTCCCACTTAATGACAGACGAATTTACAGAGAATGATTTGGGCTACTTCTTACCACTAACTTTCAAGGATTCCTTCGAATACAATCAAAAACCATGGAGTGATGTACAAATGTGCGAAGCCGCGAGGCAAAACTAATTTATAAAAGAGACAGCAAATTGAGAAAGCAAATATTGTAACAACTTAGCTAATATATGACACACAAAGCTTTATTAAGAACAGCTGACTAATTACGTCAGTAAATTTGACTGAATGCATAATTGAACATTGTGAATAATGTTTAAGTTCATTAAAATATAAATATAAAATTAAATGAAATACCTAATATAGAATGTGTAAGATGAAGATGAGAAAGAATGTGTAAATACTGAATCTAGGACTAGAAATAAAAAAAAGGTTTTCAGTAAGTTCTTTAGTTACTTTAAGTAAACCGCATCCGTTGAAAATAGGATTGCGGATTAACTTTTTAGACATATAGTATTTATAGAATTAAATATGTGGTAGAACAATCGTTCGTTTGGAGAAGTACCACCGCCGCCCTCATAATCCGCCGTACAGCAGTTGTTGTGTTTCGGTTGGAGAGGTGCGGTTGCCAAGCACACATATAGCGAGGCGACCATCATAGTCCTCAGGAGTAGTGACGCATCTATATGCAACCTCAAACAGAACTTCGGTTTTGTTTGAGGTTGGATGTGGGTGTCCATGGGCTATGGTGACCACTTAACATCTGGTGGCCAGCATGCTCTTTTGCTACTTTACAAATATAAAAAAAAAGATGGTAGAACTATAGTTCGATCGCGGAAGAATCACCGCCGCTCTTTCAATCCGCTATAAAGCAATTCTTGTCTATGTGTTAAAGAGGTGAGGTTGTTGGGTATTCTTACAAGCTAGACCATTTTAGTCCTCAGGTGTCCTCACGCATCTACTTATGACCTTAGACAGAACTTCGGACATGTTTGAGGCTACTTGTGGATGATCATGTCGTGATCCCTTCACATCAGGTGGCCTACAAGCTCGTTTGCAACTCTTTCACGATAAAAAATTGCAAGATGCTAGTTGCTTTGACAATACTTTGCTCACATCTAGGGTTGCCATCACCAAAATTACTTTCGACGGATAAAAACTGCCAAATCTCTAGACATCTCAAACTTTTATTTCACGGGTGTTCACCCAGTGAAGTAAAAGTTTCTTAATCATAGTTTACTTAGTCGGAAGGGGCGGGAGGGGGGGGGGAAGCCACCCGTGCAATCTCTGGCCCAGTATTTAAAGATTAAATTCCAAGGAAACCTGGACAGACGACAGCAATAGTGGCATCTATGTCAACAATACTTGCGCTTTTCTGTACGTATCATAGACATACTCAGACCCTTAGAGGTAACAACACATTTATAATCGGCATCAGGAGTTTTACCCTATTTAGTTTTGGTTACAGTGTCCATGAGTTACAAAGATTTTCGTAGCTTTAATGCCGTGACTTTCTTTTATGAATCGAAAAGAAAAAGTTTTGGAATAACAAAAGAACTTCTGACATTAAAGGGTTAGGAAGTTTTATGAGGAAAACAGATGCATCTTCCTACTATCTCGTTGGCTCTCCGCACTCACACTATCGCTTTCATAATACATCATTTGAAGATATTTCCGGCTGAATCGGCGTAAACTTAATTTATTGGCCACTGACCGTTACGCTACTCTGCTTTGGAGGTCCGTTTTGCGAGATTTGAAATTCGAATTATAGGTAAGTATTTTTTTATTACGGATGTTATTTGTTTTCATTCTATATTTATATATTTTTTTCCATTTTAATATTTGTGTGTTCCGATTTAAAAACAATAATATTGTGATGTTTTAAAATAAAACTCTTAATATACAAATTTGAAATATTGTCTATAGTTTCTTAAGCTTCCAATTCCAATTGATTATTATTTTTTTATTTGGACAAAGAATGTTATAGATTCTTTGTACGTGCCTTAGTTTGAAATTTTATTTATAATTTTTTAAACTTTGTTCTCGCATTTATCGTTTATTAACAGACAGAAAGCCGTCGTGATTGATTAATCACTGTAGCCTTTGAAATCCCCTGAATTGCTAACTCGTTGAGAACAAAGGATAGAATCAAATTGAGGTAAATAAAATTTCACTCTAACATTTCGTCTCATGAATTATGGAATTAAACGGACGTAATAAAATAACTATAGCCTGTTACCGCGTACAACATCCTAATTTTTAAATATATTATTGTAACCATATTTTCTTCATGTTATCTGATGTTAAGCTAAGTTAAGCCTGATGATCTGCAATGACCACTCTTCAGGTGGCCTGCACGCTCGTTTGCTACACTTAAACAAAAAAAGCTGCAGCAGTCCATAGACACGCACGTCTAACTTCAAACAGGACTGAAGCTGTATCTGAGGTCGTATGTAGATACGTCACTACTACCGAGAACTAGTGATCGCCTCGCTGGTAACTTTACACGACAACACCTTTGCAACCGAAACAAGTATGGCTTGACGGAGGTTTGTGAAGATGACAATTGTACCTCCTCGATTGAACTATAGAATAAAATATTTTTTAAAGTTCCATCCGAAAGCTTAATACTAATATTACTCTGTCTATCATACATTTAAAGAGCTGTATCATTTAAACCGTTGTATGCAGTCGAATGCAGTTTTACCATAACACCTATGTTAGGAAACCGCCATATTTAAAAGCTTTCTTTGACAGTTTAAATTAATAAAATAGATTTTTTTTTAATTAAAAAAATACATACACCGCCTTCGAATTGGCACTTAACCAACGTGATGGAAAGTTTCTATCCATGTTTTGAGGGAACCTAATATCCCAGCAGTAGGATATCGATGGATTGGGGTACGGAATTATAATGAAAACAAAACGTATAGCTTAACTACCAGTTATTCCTCTCCACACTGACATTTTATGGGTGAAGTAATACATCATTTCGAGATAATTCCGGCTGGATCGGCATGAATTTAATTTATGAACCACTGAGTACCTAATTTAACTTCGGATTAACTTCGCTACGTGGTATTTGTGAATTTTGAACCGTTATTTTTCTATGCAACCTTGCATTTTTCTGTTTATTTCAACCAATTTCCATACAGTGAAGTCCACGTATGTTAGTATAATAATAAAATTTCTATCAATCTACGGGATAGTGATGCATTAACGCAACAACAAAAATGAACAAACAAACAAAAGTACATAAATGACTTTATAAATTAAAAATGTAAAGTCATTTTTAATTTTCAAGGTAATTACTATATATGTATAGTATATATTTGTATTAGCTTTACAACATTTGAGAGAACATAAAGGTTTCGTAAATATACTTTTCTGCACAGATTTTCACTTTAAATTTTCAATGCTGCAAGTACATACATATCATCATCATGAACCCATTAGATCAGAATGAGAAGGGTTAGGCCATAGTCCAATACGCTGGCCAAGTTCAGATTGGTAGACTTCACACACCTTCGAGAA
>DWKL01002988.1:0-11999 GCA_018249415.1 Phareas burnsi | reverse complement strand
TGTAATCAATATTTAAATGACCTTACCTGTCATACATATATGTGAGTTACCATTATGGAGAACTCTTAGATGTGTGCTCACCATTAAAAGGAAAGTCAAACCATCTTCTATGTTGGAATCATTTCATATCTAGTAATAGAACTACTTTATTTTCGAGGACGCATTGTAATAATATACCTTAAATGCTATAATCTAATGATAGCCTGGTTCCTCGATATATATCTTAATAATAATACATTTATTTGCTTTTACAACATAATTTAACAATTATTGTTATTAAAGGCTTCACTGTAGCTATAGGTTCAGGGTTTGAATCCCGCTTGCATTTCTGATTTTTGGAAATTATGTGGATATTAAACATTAATTATCATTTGCTTCAATGATAAAGGAAAACATTGTAGGAAAACCTACACATCTGAGAATTCTCTGTAAAACTTTTCATACTTGTGTGTAGTCCAACAATCCGCAATTGGTTAGTATGGGCTATCGTTTAGCTCTTCCCATTCTGAGAAGAGACCTGTGCCCAGTGGGACAGTAATCGGTTGATGATGATGTTGATGAAGAATCTCTCTGGAGGGAGTATGCAGAGAATTGTTATTTATTGTACAAAACCCCTTAAATATAACCTTTATTGTATAATATTTAATTTTAATAATTATAAACAAATCATGTACCTGGATCATTATGAGAATGTGGCACAATGAATACTTTAAGCTTATTTTTCTGACTCCACTGGTTGTCTTTATACTCTATATTCCATCCCTGCTTCCAGACCCCTCCATCTTTATCATCAAATGCAATCCTTTCATACATGGACAGCATCTATGTAAGACATAACATTTACTATGTCAGTAAAACAAATATAGCAATAATCATAGTAAACCAAATATTACAACAATCATAATAAAAAAAATATCATAACAATCATAATAAAACGAACATTACAACAATCTTAGTAAAACAAATATTACAACAATCATAGTAACACAAATATTACAACAATCATAGTAAATTGAACAATACAACTGTCGTAGTAATTCAATTAAACAATGATTTGTTTTAATTGTATTCATTGATTATCTATTCATACAATTAAATAGGTAGATATTGAATGGATTATGTGTAACTATTGATCACAATAGTACATATACAACTTTGTTGTCCTTAAGCAAAATTATTTGTTACATAACAAATCCACTTTTAAGTTATACCTATATAAGCATATAAATATAATATAAGCATAACATTGTAATGTCTTGCAAAGTATCCCAGCGTAATTTATGAGTATAAAAATTGTAATCACCTGGACATCAGTTTTTGATGTAGTTTGTTGAATGGGACATGCAGAGATGTTAAACTTTAGATGCATCCTGGGTGGTTCATCACCCACCACTTTGTAATCTCTCTGTTTGGACTCCTTGAAGAGTTTCTTTGGTCTTTTCTGTGGAGGATGGTATTCTTGACTCTGTTCTGCTATCTGGTCCATAGCATCCTTAATTTCACCCACCACAACATGATGCTGGTTCAGCTCATTTTCAATGTGACGTAACTTGGATTCAAATGATGACCATTTATTCTGTGTGACAAACAGGAAGTAAGATAAATATAAAATGGATGTGCGTGGATGTGATTTATATTTTATATGATAAATAATTTCATATATTAATCATATCATATATTATGTTATATCATTATGTACTTATTCTACATATTAAACATTGTACTTCAATATTTAAAGCTCAAAAATAATGTGAATATTAAAAAGCATTTAAATTAAATTAAATAAATAGCTACGTGAATAAACTGCGATGTTAGAATCGTATGATCGTATTAAATATAATAATAATGTTTATTTTGGTGGCAACAAGAGGTTTTGGTCATTTTGGTGGCACTTTGACTGCGGCAAACGCATCTGTCGTGTTGTATTTTCCGAGCCACCCGTGCGGCTCGCACGCGTACGTTGCGCGCCGCTATACAATAACACGCCTATTGTGTCGCGCGCCGCACAGGCGGATTGTTTCGTATATTAGCCGCCGCAGTCAAAGTGTTAATACAAAAAAATCCACCCTTTTCCTCGGCTACTTATTCTAGTATCTAATTCGACTTATAAATTATAATTGGTTTATAGGAGTAGGAAATATAGCCGAAACAAGACAAGAACCCCACTGTATGTGACTAACTGTTATTGTGTGCTTTATGTACGTTCTATTCTCATGTTAGTTCGAATCAAAGGACGTCCTGCCCTGCCTGGCCTCTTATACCCTACGTCATTACTGCACCATAGTTAAAGGGGTGCGGGGAAGGGGAGGGAGGGGTGTGAGGGAAGGGGGAGGGTATTATTCGCGTTTTGAGGGTTCCCTGTTTGTCCGGGCTTGTTCTCTAGATGAATACCAATAATAATAATATATACAATGCGCAAGTATATAGTTGGGCTAACCCCACTCCTGCGGTGGACTATGGTCCTTCCGAATTGGATCAGCTGTCGTCTTCCTGATGATCGGAGGACCCCACGGGCTCCCGCAGAATCATGTTAGTTAATTGGATAATTGTATTATATATACAGGTTGTCCCTAAGAAATGTCTGTTAATGTAACAATAACTCGTTTTTTCACTATTGTTTAATTATATTTGTATGTACATACACACATATAGAAGGTGGTAGAACTTTAAAAACACACATACGTGTGTGTGTGTGCATATATATTACTACATATTGGTAGCGATAATTATATATGTACATATTTATATATTATTATATCAATTTATCTTATGTATGAAGTTGATAATACGATGAGAATTTTACATACAGCGGATGTTCCCTCTCGCGGTAAAAACTGGCAGCTTCGTTTAAATCACTATTGGTTTTTAGTGATGCATGTGGTTGTGTAAAAAAGGATATACATACACATTTTACGCAAATATTTAGTTAAAAAATAACGAATCGCAATTTATAAGTATTAAGAATAATATATTTATTAAAATATGATATTAGTAATAAGACTTAGTATGGAAATAAATGTTATGCATATAATTATAGTGCACTTTTAAACACAGTACAGAGACTACAGTCTTTACAATATATTAGATCTTTGGAATGCTTATTTAATATAAAATTATCCATCCTTAAGAATTTAACTCGACAAAAGTACAGAGGCGGTTTAGAAATTTATTTCTTAACCAAGTCAAACGTTTCGACTTTCGCCTATTTTAATGTACCGTAAATTACACTAACGGAATCCCTTTTGACAAGTTAAATTTTAATTCAGCGATCGATTATTAAATGCGACAATAGTTTTAGTCAAAATCTTTATTTTCACACAAAATTGGCATCTCTCGTTAACTTGGCATTGTTAGTGGATATTTCACAATATACTAGATTATTTATTACATATTTTTTTTTATAAAATCATTGTCTTTTATGTGTATATTTTATCCAATAGTTACGTGGAAAAGCCTCGATAGTCTAAATATCACTACGCACTACTAGCGCGGCCGTTTACAACTCACGATGCATTTGTAACATCTAAAACGCTTCTACATATATAAGAGAAGGAAATTTTGATATTAGCCTCTACCACCTCACAATGGAGCAACGTGGTTGAGCAACCCCCGCAATGGGGCATTCCTTGTCCACATATCGCCGCAAATGAGTGATCGTCAACCCATTACCCACTGCTGGGCACGGGTTTCTTCTCAGAATAACAGATGTAAATGAGAAATCGTGTTTGATTTTAATAATAATATCGTTCATCCGTACAGTAACAGATTTACGCACACATTCATATGTCATTTGATATTTAGGAAAAAGCGCCATCTATCGTTCTAACGGCTATACTTAAACGTCACTCGACGCTCTAAGATGCAAAGAAATGTTCAATTCAGGTTGTATCAGGCTAGTCGCGATGCAGCAAGTGTAAACGGCCTAATACAATAAAATAGTTGTTGCATTAATAATACAATAACGATATGACGTTCCGATTAAGGCATACAATTCTTATTTGATAAGAAATATGGAGACGTTAAACAACTAACACTAAACGACTAATTCGTATGAGATAATTTATTTCGCTAATTTCCATTTCGCTTGTATATTTTATGCACCAATGGACACACGAGATAGGTGGAATACTTTATATAATTCATTATAATTTTTTAATTATTATGTAAATGTATTTATAACACAGAATGAATTCAAAGTAGAATTTGGTTCCCAAAGTTTTTAGGGATTCGTGGCGTCGATCATTTTGGAACGCTTAATGCTTTCTCCATTCATATCCATACACGAGACAAAGAGAAGTACACAAACACACAGACCCAGAACAGAAATATAAATTCCCTATTTAAGTGTCTACCTGGCTGGGGATCGAACCAGTTTCAGTTCGTTTAAATACCATCGAACTTTAGTTCAAACACAATCGAACTTAAAATTTAAAACCTTCGGTCTCAATCAATCACCAAATATTGGTTTCACGAAGCACATGCTTATTGCGAATTAAATAATGTTTATGCTTTCTAGTCATAGCTTCAAACTATTCCTCCTCCCTCCCTCGTGGCAAGGGTGCCGAGGACACACACAAAGACAAATACATAAACACCCAGAAAGTTGTCAATTGTACGGAGAACGGAGATCTAAATTTATTATGATGTTTGGCTGACCGGCTGTAATCGAACCCGGAACCCTCTGCATGGCATACTGGTATGGTTGTGGCTCCGTTACGTGTACCATCGAAAAGATTACAAATAGCTTATAGTTTTAAGTTACGAGTGATTTTATCCACTCAGATATTACATAACCTAGACCGTCTTTGGCCAAAATTCGCTATTTAAATGTATGTATGTTTTAGACGAGACCAGCAAACTTCAGTGGATTCATGAAGGGATAATGATACAAATTCTACTTGAAATCCGTTTCGTGATATAGTATTGCCAAATATTACTCAACTGTAGCGTAACGCGGACGCACGACACTATCCGAATGTACTATGTATAATGACATTATTAACACAAAACTAAGAAATAATCTGTTAGCACCTCAATGGAAATAAGATTTTTACAAGATACCTGGAGACATAAATAGTCGAGAATTACGTTAATAATCCAACTTGTATATGTTATTACGACTTATATAAGTTAAAGTAATCGTATTGGTGCAAAAATATTACAAATCAGTGTTATATTATATACACATACATACAGATAAGCAGCATTCAGCCACCACAGACCACTTAGAGGTTACAACAACATTACAAGACATACATCACATCGGTAGATGCTTTAAATGCTTTTCTTATTGTTAAAACTGGCAGTGGGAAGATTTCAAGCCCAAAGTTGGTCGTTCCACCAAGGTCACCTCGGTCGAGCCCTACCGTGTTGTCGGTTGTCTTAAGATTTGACAAGTCCATAGACAAATTCATAGATAACCTTGGTTGTACGACGGTGCTATTGGGCCTTTTAGTAGTAGTCATTATTGTAATATTTTGACTTCGACTTTCATATTCTGCAAGACCCTGAATTATAATTTGTCTATTTTAGTAACATTGACAATTCAATCAAATTAAACCAAATAAAATAATACAGATTATAGCTCGTGAAAAAAAATCACCTCTTAAATTCTAAAACAACTCATTAAAATTTAAATAAACTTCAGCTTAGGACAACCCTATTTTAAATAAGCATAAAATACAAACAAATACATTACAGAACAACACAAATAATAAACCTATAATTGTATATAAAAAAACCTCTACAACGCTGAGATCCCTGGAATAAGAAATAAAATCAACCAAACAAAACACACACGTCATAGCCAATCAAAACTAATCGTAATATCTAACAATCACATCGAAAACATTGTGCGAACGGAATGAACTTTTACGTAAGTGCAAATAAGGTCCAATTTATATTGATCACGTGGCTTGAATACTTGCGAAACTTGAGTTAATCCTGACTAGATAGATATTAGTTGTCAATCATGTATAAACGAATTTAAAACCCTCCTCACGAGTGTCAAACTCGGAAAATAGTTGTGGGGATTGCATTACGCATTAGACAGAAAAGTGGAGCGAGGTATACACATCAGTCAAATAGATCTTACGCAAAGCCACGCCTACGTCTATGAATGGCCGAACCCTATTCATAATCCATAGCGGTCACTACTTCACTCCGTGCTGATAATTTTTTTTTTTCAGATTAAAATTTGCATCGTAACATTTGAATATCATGTTAACCATTAATAGAATTGTGATTAAATCACATTGTGATTGAATCAGACCGCACTTTCATGTACAGTTAAGTTTTAAATATTTTCCTTTAACGTACAGAATTAACTCTTGTGATGGGAGTAGTATTTGTGAGTTCTTTTAATAAAATCTGTAAATTTACGGCAAAAATGTATAAGATTAGATTTTGGAATTTACATTTACAAAATTTGTTACAGACAAGTCATCAATAGACACAAGAGAAATACCCTACATATCGTACGGAAATCAGAACACCGGCCTTACACATCGTACACGTAATGGATTCAAATGTAACTTCGTGTCTATATTGGCATGTGTGGACCACATATCTGCGGTCCTCAAGCTGTAATGCAGTTACATACCAAGACCACTTTTGATGATCAAAAAGAGGGTATTATTTTAAAAGTACTCCTACTGAATAACTAGATGTTAGTCGGTGAGTTCTTATAGAGCACTTTAAAATAGTGTTTTTTTTTTAATTCATATTTTACTGGTTATGAAACCTCGAAATGTCCAAATTGGCTAGATATTGGATAACGGCAGTTGAGCTTAAGGATGGCAAATATATTGTGTCTTTCGATGTTCATACTAAACTATTTCTCAAAAAAATCCGTATTTTGGTACTGTGAATAGTTCAAACACTTCTAAATTAGTGCACTTAAAAATGTTCATTTTGTAACACCTAATTAAGCAACGGATATCACTGCATATTTTTGTGTACGAAAACGTATGAAATAGGGAGAACGTTTATTTAAGAACAATAGAAACATCAGGGATGTCAATACGTACAATAAACGATTCTCAAACTTTAACTTTAAATACCGTTCAAATTCCTTTCGTCAGTCTCATCGCTCGAAGATCCTACGTGTAAATTGCAAACGTTAGCCTCAAAAATTGTTTTCCCAGCAATCACAGTTTGACTGTAATAAGGCATTGTAGAATTCCTATAGTACATAGATGTAACTCGTGATAACCATTTCTGAATAGCAAAAAGAAAAAAAAAAAAAATTACATATTGATAATAATTGAAGATCTTCTGACATTGTACCTGATTTTGACTACGAATCCTTGAATTTTACTGACTATTCCAATCGATAGCTAGGACTTTCGATACGATACAATAAGAATATGCATAAAATCTAAATATATATTTTTTATTCAGAAATGATTATCACAGTTGAATTATACACACAACAGCCATCATTTCCTACACAGTAACTAGTAGCTACCCACAGTATATCTATCCTAAACATACCAATCTTAACGCGCTACTGACAAGAAGAAAAGTTACATTTATAGTGAACTTAAAGCTACTCAATTCCCCGAATGATCGGATATTTAGTGACCATAAGTTATAGAGGATAGATAATAAGCAAGACGGCGGACACGAAAAACGTTCCCAGACAAAGACAAGTGAAGAAAATTCTGTTCTCTCTGTCCTTGGCCGTTTCCTCTGCGGGCGCCGGTTCGCCGTTTAAATTGTTCTGGATGTCCAAGTTCATCTTGTCCCGATCGTACCTGCCGACGTTGACTTCCGATTCGACGATATCGACCGGAAAGTCCACTTCGTCCGTGTCGTAAATTTCGAAGTTGTCGCTCTTCAACACGCCGTCGCCCTTGTAAAACGGCGTCACAAATTGAATCCTATTCGTTTGGTAATACGGTCCCCTATTCCTCAGCCCGTCGGTGGCGCCGTACGTTGGGGAATAGTGCTGGTGTATTTCGTTATTATTCTCGTAGTTGAGCGCGTACTCCTCCGACTCGTCTATCGTGTAATTGTTGCTGTGGTCGAAGTTATTGAAGTTGCTGATATATCTGTCTTCGGTGTACCGGCTCCGTTGTCTTTGGTAGTAGTTCACTTCGAGCGCTTCCGGCGCTTCGTCGGAGCGATCTTCCGGGAAGTCGGGTAGGTCATAATTGTGGTATCGAGGGTCTGTATGGATATCCTTTGGCGAACGCGGCGTGGCGTGTGTGTGCAGTGCGGACACTGTGCGAGCGAGAGGGAGCATGTCCCCGTCTCCCCCCTCCGGGCGGTTCCCCAGTATGTCGTCGGGCGAACAGATGACCTCCTGGAACACACGCCACCCGTCTCTTAGTTTCACATTGTTATATTATTTCTCTGTTTGTTCGTTCGCGTAAGGATATCGTACAAGACCCTGCAACACTCGAAACGGACATAGCGGCATTGGTTTAAGCTTTGAAGCCACGGGAATGGCTTAGACGTTGTGAGGCATTCTTAAAGGCGACTAACGGGTTGGATTGCCTTTATTTATTCTTGGCATATACATTTGTTGTCTGATTGACGAAATTACTCGTCAATTGCAACTATTCACACCCGCGCAGCTGAGCGTAAGGAACACATACGTCAATAAAACTATCTACACAAAGAGAAAAAATATAAGGGATTTTTACGCGATAAGAAAAATTAATAATATTAATGGCTACTTTACTCAAAAAACGATAGACACAGGTTAGCAAGATAAATAAGAAATGTTGAATTCTAAACAAACAATTGTTGTCACATACATATAAATGCAAAAAAATATTAATAATAACGAAGGGGACAAAGAGAAAATTAGTAACTTACCTCTTCCACTCCAATTTTTCGGCACGCTTCCAAGAAGTTGTCCACATTCCTTCTGCACCGCGCCATCGTAAGCTTGGGCTGGAAAGGAAAAAGATAATAAATATGATATTGTAAGGAGCTTACATGGTATAGTATTACGAATTTTTCGTCGTCAATGTTGATGATATATTGTCTTTATCATCAACATTGACGACGAAAAATTCGTAATACTATACCATGTAAGCTCCTTACAATAATGATAATGACGGTGATGAAGAGAATTATTATAAAACGACGATAATGAAGATGATTATGATGAAGAGGACCATTATGATGATGATGATGATGAGGGCCGTTATGATGATGATGATGAAGTGAATAATTATGACGATTATTATGAAGAGAAAAATTGACATGCCAATAATAAATATGATTATGTCTACAATAATGAAGATAATGTACATGGCGACGGTGATGAAGAAGATGATTATGACGATGAAAATGATGTTAATTATAACGACGATAGATAAGAAGATTCTTATAACGGGGGTAATACAATGCGGCTGGCTCACCTGCGCCGGCGACGGCACGTGCACGGAGGCGACGGAGCGCGGCCGCACGTGGTTGGCGAGGTGGCACAGCACCACGCCGTCCGCCAGCACGGGCGCCAGCTGCTCCGGCAACGACATCTTCAGGCGAGATTCTATTATCTGTGAATTAAAAAATAAATACATATTTTTTGTTATTAAAAATGGAAAAAAAGTCATGAAATAACATTAATTTTAAATTTAATTTTATTGCGTTACATATTAATGCAATAACGATATCCTACGTTTTTAGAGATCTAACCTACAAACCACAAAGACTGATATGACCGTGAGACAGAGATTTATCTTTCAATTTGTCTGCGTAAAATTAATGTTAATTAATTAAAGGCTATTTTTAGAACAGGCTCAATTGATTAACCTTAATTATCTTAGTTTAGGCCACACTATTTTTTAGCATCTATCGTGAGAAAAGGTAGGTGGCTCTTCTCGCGTATGTTTTATACAATTATTTCATACAATGTGACATAAATAAATGATTAGATATTATTTTTTCAACGTAATGTAACGTACGAAACCAATGATTATGTTAAAAAATCCAGGTTTATCCTTTACAACTAATTTAGTGTGATATTATTATTATTTTATGTGAAGAAGAGTATAGCAAACGAGTGCGCAGGTCACCTGGTGTTAAGTGGTCATTGCAGCCCTTAGGCATCATATTGGACTAAAGTTCTATTTGAGGTCCATACGCAGATGCTTTACTACTACTGAGGACTAAGACGGCCGCCTCGCTTCAAGTGTACCTGACAACAACACCTCTGCAACCGAAATACAAGAATTGCTTCACCGTGGATTATGAGGACAACGATGGTACCTCCCTGACGAACTATAGTTCTATTACTTTTAGTAGGTTCTATTATTTTCAACGAATTTCTATAACAATACAATATCTCACCGTCCGCAGCTGTTGCAACAGGTCCGACTCCTCCTTCTGCTTGTCGAACTCCCTCTTCATGGTGAAGCTGAGTTTGTCCACCGGCGCGTCCTTGTTCCACGCCATCTTGCCCGGCGGCTTGGGGGCGGGACCTTTCAAATACGACACGGTCGTCGTCAGCAACTTCTGATCGCCGTTGACGGTTTGCCGAGGGATATTCGACTTCAAGCTGTTGTACCCTAGCGTGTTCGTTGGCGACTTCGTCGGGGACGTCGGCTTTACGTACGCGTCCGGTTGCCCGTTGACGCGCACGTTGTAGTCTACGTTCCCGTTGACGGTCGCGTACATTTTGTTCACGTTCCGCGACGGCACGACTTTTTGCACGGGCCGCTTGTTCTCCTCCGGCTTTTCGGTGTTGCCGTTCTGATTCTGGAACCTTCTCGGCGTCGAGTGCAGGAGGGGGGAGTTTGGCACGTGAGAAGCGTTCGGGGACGCGGTCGAGTTGCTGGAATTCGAGGATATGGAGCGGTATAGACTGGGGGATACGTTACTGTAGCCGTTGACCGGTGAGTGGGGCTTCTGGAAGTGGATGGGGCTTTGGTTTTGCGACTGCGGCGAGGAGTCCAGCTCGGGGGAGGGTTGGTCGGTGCGGGGGCGGTAGATATCTTGCTGGCGTTGTTGTCTTAGGGCTTCTTTGTATTGTCTGGAAATGTGTGAAAAATATTTTTAGTCTCTCAATAATGGCGACACAACATTAGTTATGCTTTAATGACACTTAGACTAGATAATGTTAAAAGCTTTGTTAGCGAGGATATACCTTTTTCTAATAAGAATCAATTTTATTTACACATTACTTAAAATTGCATATTACTATACATAACACAAGCCTTCTATACGACATGAAGTTGTATGCAATCATTTTAAACATACAATTAAATGACCCAATATTATTATTTTTGTTTACAACAATGAAATGTATACACAATTTCCAATGAACACAGATTACTATTAGCTGCACAGTTTAAAATCTTTTAGTATGTAATCAAGCGCTACGCAAAGCGCTTAATAATATTTCTAGCGCCGATGATTACAGCGTAGGCAGTTCCTTTGAAATAAAAGAAACCTTTCCTTTGTGAATGGAGCTCAAAGAAGCTAATGGTTCCCCTCAACCTCTTTAAAAAGGCGTGCATACACGCTCGAAGCGTATTTTCCAGGCGTGTTAGTTAAGCAAACTACACCATACCATACCATGCGTCTTGCGCTAAGTGTCATTAAAGGAATTTGTACATTTAGAGACTGGGTACAGAGCTCGGTGTATGGGTATATTATTTCAACATCGCTAAATGTATACAGAGATTTCAAAGAAACATCGCAAGATTTGTATGAAAATTTAAAATGTGAACTTTCATGAATGTGTTTCAATTTAAATTGAATCTGTAATGAGGGCATATAATATTTTAGTGTACTATATGTATTGCGATATATAATATTCTATTGTAATAAAGACAAAAAAACAAAGTTTCGAGTTATTCATCATCGACCCATTAATCTCCCACTGCTGGGCACAAGTCTCCTCTCAGAATGAGAGTCCACCACGCTTGCCAAGTGCGGGTTGGTAGACTTCACACACCTTCAAGAACTTTTCAAAGAACTCTCAGATGTGTAGGTTTCCTCACGATGTTTTCCTTCACCGTTAAAGCAAGTGATAATTA
>DWKL01002987.1:0-12000 GCA_018249415.1 Phareas burnsi | reverse complement strand
ATTAGTATATATACTAAAATGAATATCCAATTTATTCGTGTCATTGTCACATCTTTTTGTTATCGTATATCTTTACTATAACTATAGTGTCGTCTATATATTATTTTATTTGTTTTAATTACACATTTTACTAATATACAGAAACATTTTAATAACATTATTTGCATTTTTATATTAATATTTGCCCAGAATGGATGTGTTTTGTGTTTTAAAAATTATAATACATTACAATTTGTAAAATATATGAATACTGATTTTGAAACGAAACGTGTCTTTCTAATAATGACAGCAAATGTCAAATTGTGACATCTTGACAAATTAAATCTTGTTGAAGTCAACAATGGCACGTGTGTGTATTCGTTGGTTTTTTAATTAAAAATAAAGGTAACTTTAACTACTAAATAGCAATGGACGCGTACGACATTTTTAGAAAACTAACTAAAGGATTAAAATTCAAGGAAAAGGTACTAGGCTTAAAAAATAACGTAAGTATAAAGTTTAACCTACCCGGTATAATATATAGAAGAAAAAAAATATGAACTTCAATTTGCCTTTTATGTTTTGGATTAGAATCCCTAATTCAATCGACTATATTTAAATATTTGACTACTATTTTTATGTAGCATCGCTTTTAATAAGTTAAAAAATGAAATTAAGTCAACAGTGAAAGATCACTCAGACTTTATATGATACCAGTCGCTCACCGCGTCTCCCAAGTGATTTTTATAAAAGCACAAAATGTGCAAATACGGTATGTGTCCAATTAAAACTTTTTTTATAGGAGCTGACTCCAAAACTAGATAAAAAAGAGGCTGAAGTAAAAATTGATACTGAAACAGAAGAGACGAGTATAAAAGAGGAGGCCTTTGACGATAGCAATGTACCATCTCATTCAGAATCTGAGGGAGATAATGAAACAGATGATGAATTACAGTTAATAGAAGGCATAAAAGTAGGGAAAAAGAAAAAGAAAAGGGATAAACAGAAGCCTGAGGACTTGAAGAAAAAGCTTGAACTAGAAGAGGTTAGTTAGTATGTTATCTTTTAAAACAAACAATTGAATTGGTTGATTGGCCTATAAACATAAAATCTGTGGCACATGCCTTAATAACAAACATATGACATGTTTTAATAGAGAATGTAATCCAAAATGGTGATATTTCTATTTGCATCTTGTTTATATTTTGTATTAAAAAAATACAAATACTTATATTATTGAGACAAGTTATACACATGATGCATACCCATGCCCCATCAATACTATAAAACTCGATACCATAAATAAAATTTAAATTAAGTAGAACTCTTGGAGGCTTCACTTACTGATTGTCTCTGGCTGTACAGGAATATAAAACTGCCATACTAATATATTCTAGTTTGTAATGTATGGAAACATGGAGATATAAGAACAGTAATACATCTTACTGCAGCATTGTGTACCTTGGGGAAGGGCAGATGGGTGGGAATAATTTGGATCTCTCGAGAGCATCCTCTCTTTGCCCAATCATATTCTCAAGGAGGTAAAAACCTTCCCTATTTTTAAATAATATCATAATTTCTTAAAAAATAAAATTAAAACGCTTCCCACACTCAAAGCCCAACAGTAGGGTTGTCGGTACCATACCATACATACAAAAACAAGTATAAGAACACCCAGACCCAGAACAGAAATATAAATTCATCATTTAAATGGTTGCTTGGCCAGGAATCAAATCCAGAAGCCTCTCAAGTAGGTATGCTAACCACTGCATGATGAAGGTCTTCATATATAATGATATTTAATTACTATCTAGGAAACATTAGTAATAGGGTGTCATACTCACTGTTCAGTGGTTGGCCAGTGTAACTTGTACAGAATTGTATAGATTTAACAAAGTGAAACAATGTTGCACGATCGGGAGTTTGATGAGAACTGCTAGTGGCTTAATTTCATGCGTGCTTCCGTACTGAGCCTCTAACCAATCTGCGTTAGACCAGCATGGTAGCACGTGCCCTAAGTCTTCCCATTGTTGTGGAGAGATATGTGTTCAGTGCTGGAATAGAGAGTTACAACTAGCTGCAATTCGACCAATGTGATGCAGAGGTAAATACTAGTCGGACGCACAAAGGGTTTCGGGTTTTATTCTCGGCCAGGCAAATATCTAAATGGTGGCTTTAAATTCCTGTTTTAGGTCTGGGTGTTTTTGTATTCGTCTTGTAAGTATCTACAACACCCACGGCATAAGATTTCATATGTTAGTATGGGGCTATGTACATAAAAATCTGAGAGTTCTTTGTAAAACTCTCGAAGGTCTATCGAGTCTACACTATGGCTTAACTGACTATGGCCTAACCATTCACAGCAGTGGGGTATTAATGGGTTGATAATGATCAATAACAAATATTGTTTCTAGCAAAATCGCTTTCGCAACGAGCACAGCATCAAAGCAGTCGGCCGTCACATTCCCAGTGCCCTCAAAGACTTCTCTGACCTAGTTGTGAGATACAAGGTATCACAGGCATTAATTGATACTGTAAAAGAATGTGGGTACAATGAACCCACACCTGTGCAGAGGCAAGCTTTGCCATGTATGTTAGAGGTATGTTAAATTCATTTTGTTATTTCTTTATTTTTCCTTAATAGTGTAAAGTTGCTGAGTTCCGATTTAAACGTGCTAAAGCATAAACTCTTAAGTTAAGGCATTCCAACTAAGCCCTCAGGTAACAACTCACCTAGCTCTGACCCTCTTTGGGGTCAGTTACAGGTGGGTGGTAGTAAACTCTTACACGTGTTACCCTATGTGGGATTTTCTATATTATGTCTTTTTAGATTCCAATAGGGTAAATGGATGGGTAGCTGCGGACTGCGGGCGTAAAGGTTACCCTCTATGACCGGACAGAATTCAAGTGATTCTATCTGAAAATATTACAGCACACATGCACGCTCACTCACAATCTTACACGTTGGCTCACTCACACCTACATACACACTTAATGGTATAACAGATCTTTTGAACAGTGTAATTGAAGTAGCTGGTTTAGCATATTATATTATGAGGTTACGAATATTACGATTTATTGTATGAATATATTATATAATTAATTATTCCAGGACCGGCAGATCTTCGCCTGCGCACCAACAGGTTCGGGGAAGACAGCGGCGTTCCTCCTTCCACTACTGCACACTCTGGGTGCCCCTCAGGGCGGGCCCCGAGCCCTGATCCTGTGCCCCACCAGGGAACTCGCACACCAGATATACAGGGAAGCGTTAAGGCTCAGTGCCTCGACGCAACTCCGGTGCACAGTTGTCCGGAATATCAAGGAGAGTAAAGTGAAGGAACGCGAGTCTACCATCAGGAAAAGCGGTATGCACCTATTTTTCATTAGGATTTTTAGAATTCTGGACATAAGTAAATTAGGATATACTGATTTTATTTGAACACTTGACTAAACACCGTCGATGTTTATAGAAACAGATTTACAAAATTGCTACGCATTAACACATGAGTTATTGAATATTAAATATTCCAATAACAATATAATTATTGTTTACATATAGTTAATGTTAATCCTTCGTGGCTCTACTCCAGTGGTGCCACCGACACAATCACCCACTGCAGTAGGTGTACAGCCATTGCCTATATTTTTACATTATATTATAATATCTTAATTAATATTGTGATATTATGCATAAATATATGACCGGGGGGTATTCATCTACTACAGATCTAGCCCATAGAGGCAACCCTCGAGATCCGAATTCCGCTCGCCACACCGTTGTACCTCTTCCTGTGATGCATAGTGCCGCAGGGTATGAGAGGTTAGGCAAGGGGAGAAGTCCCCACGTACGTGCCACCGCCACACGTGTTTCTATTATGTAAAACCAGCGTTAAACTGTATTTTAGTTTGAAGGATGTGATGAGGGAAGGACAAATGTGTGACAACCTTAGGTAGAACCTTAATCTTATTTGGAGTCGATTAAAAAGGTTCGGGCGGCAGCGACCCACTATCCGGAATGCTGCTACTGCTATGGCATATAAAAAATTATAGCACAAAACATTTTAAACTTGCTTTGTTTCAGATATTGTTATCAGCACGCCTAACCGCCTGTGCTACCTGCTCAGCCGGGAGACTGTCAACATTACCTTGGACAAGTGAGAGAGAAAGAAGAATAAATTTACTAAATAAATCTGCTGATTCATAGTTTTGGCGAGAATTTTACATAATGTTCCTTACTTAAATAATAATGCCTTAAACATTCTCCTGTTTGGTGTCTACCTAAAGCTTTCAGGCAAACTGACTTTGAGTAATGGAGTTGATGATGAGTTAAGTATGCTTTTTGGTTTCAGGGTCCGCTGGCTGATCATCGACGAAGCGGATAAGCTGTTCGAAGGGTCGGCGGAGGAGGTGACCGCTTTCAGGCAGCAACTGGACGTCGTGATGGCGGCCTGCAGCGGCAGGCGGCTACTGGCGATGTTCAGCGCCACCCACACGCCAACCGTGGCCAAGTGGTGTCGCCACAACATGCGTGGGCTGATTAACATCACCGTTGGGCAGCGGTGAGCCGACGATAACATGTGACGTGTCATTAACATATGATAATATGGGTTCGGATTTCTATTGCGTCAGTGTTTTTCTTGTGTAGTCGTTTTTGTAAGCTTTGATAGGTGGTAGAAGTATGGTTAGACCGGGCAGATACCGCCGCCGCCCACACAATCCGCCGAAGCAATTCTTCTATTTCGCTTGAAGAAGGCCGTTGATGGTTACACTTGCAAGCGAGGCGACTGTCTTAGTCCTCGAGAGTAACGACACATCCGCGAACGAACTCATAGGCCCACATGTGTACCTCATAGGCATAGATAGGCCTTCAGTCCTATTTGATGTTAAATGTGGGAGTGAATGAGCCGCATGTGGCCACTGACCACCAGGTGGCTCGCGCGCTCGTTTGCTAGTCATCAAATGTAATAAGTGCCCGCGGCAACTGTAACACTGGCATAGATATTATCATCAACCCATTACTGTCCCACTGTTGGGCACGGATCTCATCATAGAATGAGAAAGGCAAGGTTACAGTTCACGACGCAGGGATTGGTGGATCTCGCACACGTTTAAGAACGTTTCCAGAGAACTCTGAGTGTCTTAGATAAACTTACGTTTGCTCCAGATGTTTTTCTTCGCCGTCAAAGCGAGTGAAAGTTAGTTTCTAATACGCACATCATTTCGAAAAATCAGAGGTAAGATTAGAACCGACACCCGCGGGCACCCAGCGTGAGAGGCCAACATCTTAACCATTTGGCTATCACTGCTTAATGTAACTTCAGAAATACTGATGAAACGAAATGACACTCTTGCAGGAATGCGGCAACTAATCTGGTCGAGCAGGAGCTGATGTACTGCGGCAACGAGAACGGCAAGCTGGTCGCGTTCCGGCAGCTCGTGCAGCAGGGCCTCAAGCCGCCCGTTCTAGGTTCGTATCTGGGTTCTGTACGCGCTCCGCCGGGCGGCTCGTGCCGATCGTAACCGATCTACGAAGTGAAGCGACATCGAGACAGCGAAAGCGACGTCCAGCGCGGTCGGCAGGATACATTTCATGCGCGCTTCCGTACTGCGGAGGGCACGGTCGCTGTCGGTCCCGGTGAGGGCGGCCACAGATGCGTAGCTAACCCTGCCGACTAATCGGAACGCCTCCTTGTGCTTGCAGCAGTCTGTCGCTTACCAGCGTTTAACATTGCTGTTGTAAAGCTGAAACATGTGGCGGTAGCGTCGAGCCACGAAGGGTCTCTCATCTTTACGAATAATTTGAGACCTCATTGGTACATTAACGTTCATTTGTTTGTTCTGTCTGCGCGTGAAGCGTTTAATTGAAAATGTCCTACACCCACAATGTCTGTTCCCAGTATTCGTGCAGAGCAAGGACCGCGCGAAGCAACTGTTCAAGGAGCTGATCTACGACGGTATCAACGTCGACGTCATACACGCGGACCGGACCCAGGCGCAGGTACCCCACGCCCCCACCGCCCTACACGCTAGAACAAGTAGACTCCTAACTTACATTTCATTTCTTGGAGCTATAATTCTTTATAAGCATTGATGAAATACATTTCCCCACCCGCGCTTACTGTTGTTAGCGTCCTTCGTCTCATAGAATCGCGCCCACTATATGCTCGTCCTCCCGGGCAGGCCGGGTTTGCAGGAGCTCTTGGGACGGATGCCTCCCGACCACCAGGGAAACGACTGTTGAGAGTAGGATCGATACATGAGCCAAACAATACTTCACCCCTCTCTCCTCCCCAAAATAGCAGTGTTGATAATAATATATATATTTTTAATATTATAATAGTACCCACATTTTGTTTGTCTTAAAGGAATATCAAACACGTGTTCAAGTACTTATGTCCTAGTGTAGGAAATGCCCGCCTTCGATTGTACGCGCACACCGTTACGCGAAAACGACAGGTTCAATGACTTACGGAGGGGATCTCCAAACTAAATATCCATATAATGTTACAGATATTGTTAATTGTTAATAATTGTAGTTTACATAAATTCAGTAATAATATATATAATGTATATAATATATATTGTCTGCCATTCCTTTTTTCCTAACGCTCCTAAAAAGTATATAAAAAAGTAAATTATAAAGAAGTATATCTCGTTAAACTGGCAGCGCGACAACGTGGTGCGCAGCTTCCGCGTGGGGCGCATCTGGGTGCTGATCTGCACCGAGCTGATGGGCCGCGGGATCGACTTCCGCGGCGTCCACCTCGTCGTCAACTACGACTTCCCGCCCTCCGCCATCGCCTACATACACAGGTGCCGCCGCCGAGCCGCGTGACCCTTCCGACACTCTACGAATACAGTTTTATTCGATTACGAAGAACAACCCCTTCGTTGTTCGACTCCAGAGGCACTACCCACACCCTTATTTATGTTAACATAACATAACAGAGGCGTTATAAGAATTACCACATCTTATATATTGGTTGTGGATTCAATAGAGTTTTATTTCACGATTTTATTTCATTGTGAAGAAATAGAAACCTTCGCGGATCCCCTCCGGGGCTTCCCCGCCGCGCCGAGTCCTACATTATAACGGTAATGTTAAACAGTATTCTAGTATAAATGAGTGTGGCAAGAGAGAGACATTAACACGAGGCATTTCTTCAACTCAGTTCTCAGCAACGCACCTGTTGATTTCAGGTAGTCCTTCTATCCTATCTGGGGTTGATTACAGATGTCTGTGGGCAGCAGTGACCACTTAAGTCCAGCAAACGAAAATGCACCCCGCATTTTCGTCAATTTCCTACTTCTGTGCTATGAAAAAAATATGTCCCTGGTTCTATAGTTATTTTATATACAGTAAACTGACAGAGCAGGTATATGGCGTCGTAAGGCCACCAGGTGGGCTGCATGCTCTTTTGCTACTATGCTATAAAGAAAAAAAAAACAAAAATTACAAATCTACTATCAAAGAACTTCAAATTCAAATGACATTCGACCGTTACGGAACACGAAAGAATATTTCAAATGTTTACAATATAATATAATATTTTAAATGCGCAAACATTGGCAAGAATCATTTATTCTATAAATTTTCCCATAAATAGACAATTGTCTACAAACTGCGCGCTATGCGAGCAGTTGCGTTCAATTTGTTTAATTTCAAAATGTTATAATTTTTTTTTTATATAGTCGAAATTATGTTTAGGATAGGAAGGGCGGGCCGCGCGTGGCAGAAGGGGCGAGCGATAACCTTCTTCACTCGAGAAGATGTCGTTAATCTCAGAAGGTAAGTGACAATAAAGCGCTCTTGTATTTTCCGGCGGCCTAATTTTAACTAACTACCCTCAAATGGTTTCCAACGTCACTTAATTTTTTTATTATTGTTTTCATGTAAACTCTCTGCGAAGTGATTCACCGGCAATTAAAGTCCTCTTCCTTCCTCCTCCTCTCCCGCCTTTTCTTCTTGTAGCTGTTCTATGTCTTATTCCCATGTCCAACTGTAGACTTTAAATGGCTGATGGATAAATGTATGTTATTCGTATTCCAGCATAGCAGCTGTGATGAAGCAATCCGGCTGCGAGGTCCCCCAATACGCGCTGCAGCTGCGACAGGACGCCAGCCGGCGCAGGCGGCGCGGGGCGAAGGCTCCGCGCCGGGAGGACATCTCCACCGTGCTGGGGAAGCGACCGGATAAGTACGCGCCTCTTCTCATGACTACAACCCTTTTTATGCCCCAGTTGACCACGGGTCTTCTCACAATTCTAGAAGGCCTGGAGCATACTCCACCACGCTACTCCAATCCGGATTAGTAGAGAAACGGGTTAGTGGCCAATCCGTGCCGGACGCTTTCAAACCGCCCACGAGGTCGCCGACAAGCTGTAACGACTGGTATTCGATGATATCAAACGTGCACTCCGAAGCGCGGAAGCGCGCATGAAATTAAGCCACTAGCGGCCAACCTTTCAACCCCCGACAACGCGTCCGACGTTGCTTAACTTTTTAGGTCGCTAACTACCCGCAATCCGCGGGGCGGGCGCGCTTCGCTCTTTACTTACGGAGCAGCGAACGAAGTGCAGTTCACTCGACGTCGGGCGCCGCGGCGCGCGGACGCCGCGTCTAACCTCAGACAGAATTTGTTTGTGGTCTCTTTGAAGGTTCTCTTTGACATACCTACAACCTTATTTTTGCCGCCGGTAAAGTGTATATTGTGTACACGTAATTGTTTTAATTATCATTGACTAGTTTGTAAGGGCTCATCCAGCCTGCAGACCCTTCACCTTGCGTCGTCCGACGGGTTATATATTTATTCTATTTTATTACCCTCGTTTTTGTTTTAGGAGGAAATTAGAAAGTGAGCAACCGACGAAAGATGATGAAAAGATAGACACCGAAATGGTCAAAAACGCACAAAACAAGAAACTTAGGAAAACACAAAATGGTGATATTAAGAAAAATAAATACAAGGCAAAGAAGATGGGCGGTAACAATGAAAAAAGTAAGGCAAAGAAACAAATCGAAAAGAAAGTTGTGGCTAAGAAAAAAATTAACAAGAAGCGAAAACAGAAAGCGTTCGTAAAGCCTAACGCATGATTAGCTAATTATCATTCCTACAAGGAGTAAATGTTGAAAGATAAATTGGATATTTTTTATTTTCATTATTTTTTCGTTCCAAAATATCTGTCTTAAAATGGTGTCGTAACTGTACTTAGTACAGAGATGAACTTCGAAAGAACACTGGTAGAATCTTTCGTGTCGTGATCCTGGCGGCTCCGTTGCCACACCTGTGCCTACATGATGACAACAGTCCTTAACGCTAGTTTGTTCCAGTTTGAAGAGTATGGTAAGGTCACAGATGTGTTGATACCCTGAGGACTAAATCGGAACGGATCGTGTCCCTCATCACACACTTCAAACCGGAATCCAGCAACACTACTTATAAGGTTAGCGTCGGTGGTGCCGTGGAGTCGTACCACGAATCCGGGTGTACCACCGCACATGTAACCATTGGTCGTAGCCATACACCCATACGTCTCCCAGAATCTCGATAAAAGAAAACAAAGGCTTGAAGTGTAACGCGACACTCCACCCAGAGGTGCGACGCACAAATAAAAACAGTTCTCATAACAAAACCTTTTACTCGTCTTTGTGGCGTGATTTTTCAAAACGCATACAAAATATACAGTCTTCAATGCAAATTATATACAAAAATAGCGATTTCACAACAGACATACAAATTTCATACATTTCAAACAGTTTAACATTTTATAAACAGCTTCGCGCCAACCAGAGTTTATGGCACTAAATCGCTTGCTGCGCCACCGCCGCGCTGTTTTGACAACAAATACAGCACGAGCCGCAAAACTTACAATTTTCCGTTCTCTTGTATACATATATTCTAAAAATAAAATCTACATTGTATATTATTGGTCCTTACATAATTGTGTAATCATTAAGCCTCTTTGCTTTTACAGTTTTGCCGTAATCCTACAGTTAAAGTTGTTTGAAGGCGACACACCTCGTAATTTATTATTTCCAAATTTGAAAATCTCACATGAAAATAACAAAATGTGAAGATATTTTTGGCTTAATATCTAAATAAATCTACAAATAATCCTGTTATGTATTATACGCTCCCCCAGTCTTCGCCAACTAAATAAGTTTAAAGTAAGGAAATTCTAAAAACAATAACATTTTATACTACCGGCCCGCTGTCGACCTGCGCCGCCCGCGCCCCGCAGCGGCGGCCGCGGCGGCACGTGGGCCGCAACTGTAGTGGTCCACAATATCGCCTCAGCAGAAGCGATCAAATTAAATCCTAACACAAATATAGTTCACTCTAAGATTTAGAGCTTTAGCTCTACATCTTAGAGTGAACTATATTCAAAAATATAACATGTTTTGGGACTAACTTAACAGCTGGCTCGCTCTTAAGCCACCGCCATTTTCTCAAGCCCCTTAGGAATAAAGGGTGGTTTCGCGACACAGCTCCCATTTCGGATTTCAAAATTAAATTAATAATTCAATAAAAATATCTTACTATAAATTGGAAATAAAAACTAAAGGCTTTCATGATTCGTTAAGTAAACACCCAATACCAACATTGTAGCGGCTGGCGCTCTCTAAATTCGAAATATTAAATTTAAGGTGGTAGAGCCCCCGTCGACCACGCCGGAGGCACCATCACCATGGTTATTTCTGCCGTATACCAGCCATTTTAAAATCTGCTATGTTCTGATACACGAGATGCGGTAACGGAGAAACTTGACGCTCCAACTTTTCCTCCAAGGTAGCATCTAATCTCCAGCTAGACTTCACTCCTACGTCAACTTGACTACATATTGTCTTTTTTTCAAGTGAGAAGAGTAGCAAACGACCGCGCCTGCTACGTTACTTTAAATATCCAGAAGACATTAAGGTTGCAGGTTGTTTCTGGCGTCAAAATAAAGGAAATCGCCGCAGAGTCAACACCACGCGCCGCTTTTCAGTTTCAAAATCGCGCGTTTAGCGAGAGACGAAAAAACAAATACAGGTGATATCTCACCCCTCCCCCCCTTCCGCCCTTGTGCTATTTAGTGATTTTTCCAAACCCCCCTTTTCGAGCCTCAGGCGTCGGGAGAAGTCATTCGCACAGCCAGTCGCAGGGCAGCCGCGGCATCTTGTTGGCGGGCCAGGGCAGGTAACCGGCCGTCTTGAACACCCAGTAGTCGTACGACACCTTGCTGACCAGCAGCACCAGCACCAGCACCTCCAGCCCGATGATGTAGTAGATGTAGTCGGTCCAGTCGCGCGGCGTGTGGCACACCTTGAACTCCACCAGGTCGACCACGGCGCCCATGTTGTCCTGGCACTCCAAGTTCTTGTAGTCCGGGATGTTCTTGAAGTTTTCCAGCAGCCACGGCTGGAACGTGACGATGGTGGTACCTCTTTAGTGCATATCGGAAAAGGTTTCGAAAGTTGTGCATAAAAGTAAGCCCTTAAACGCATATGACAATACAATTTTCTTATTATGTGAAATGGATAACAAACGAGCATACAGGCCACCTATTGTTAAATGGTCACTGCAGCCCATGGACACCGTCTAACCTCAAACAGGACTGGAGCCTGAGGACTATAATTATCGTCTCGCTATTAGTGTACCAAATAACGCACCTCTCCAACGAAAACAAAAGTTACTTCTCGATGTATTCCGCAGACTACGGCGGCCCCGGGAGAACTGTAACTGTACTTGTAGTTGTACCAACCATAAAAGTAACATGTGGTAGAATTATAGTTCGTTGGCGGAGGTGCCGGTGCCGCCCTTCTCCCTTCTCGCCGCGATTCTTGTGATTGGTTGGCGAGGTGTTTGCCTGACGTACTTACAGCGAGACGATCGTCTTAGTCCTCAGGAGTAGTGACGCGTCTACGTACGACCTAAGATAGGACCTTCAGTTCTATTTGAGGTTAAATGTGGGTGCAGTCCATGGGCTGCAGTGACCACTTGATATAAGATGGCTTGCACGTTCGTTTACTATTCTTTTT
>DWKL01002986.1:0-12005 GCA_018249415.1 Phareas burnsi | reverse complement strand
GGCTATAAAGCAAGAAAAGTTCATCAGACTGATTCTTTTCAGTGGACCCGGCAAGTGACTTTACCCGCTGCGTTCTACATTTGTTTTTCATTCTAATGTACACAACAAAAGAAAGGTTCCTTTAAATCTGCATAAAACAGTCACTTTTGCAAAACAAAAACATTAGGTTTGTCGAAAACAATTGGAATAACTTTTTAGAGAAACGTTTTGTTGAAAACTTTACAATCTCAATATTTATTTTAACTTCAGATGATTTGAAATTTATATAGGTACCTACAAACCTTTAAATTAAGAATCTCGTTGAAATAATGCAATCGTTTTGTAAGACAAAGCATGCAAGGCAATCAACACATTGTAAGCCAGGGTAATTTCAGTGTATCATAGGTATCCCTATCCCGTATCCGCGACAAAGGCACAGCACAGTATCATGGTCTTATCGAGCACCGCGTCGCATGTCGCCGGCTCGGTCTCAATAGAACCGAGGCTCGTGTCGACACTCCGATAGTGTGCAGCCGCCGTATAACGCGCCGTGTTCACTGTATCGGAGGTATTGAGAACAATATTCGGTCGTGTATCGGCGGTAATTGGCTGGGAGTGGGCGGATCGATCGTTCGATGTGACACAAATACCTCGTTCCGCCGCGCAATCACCCTCAGTAATCCACTATCGACCTAATTGTTTCTTCTAATGACTACAGTTGGAATCAATTATTACAATCCATTACAAGTTGTCGTTCATTTATTACCATGCCCAACTTGGCGGAAATAGAAACCATACATCAGATGCTACGTGTATTCGTAAGTTTGTTAATTCTAGCTGCCTGTTACTTATTTTTATTGCAATATTGATGTGCCTAAGAACGCTTATTCCTCTTTCTTTTAGTAAGATATGCGAGTTCTTTGTTCTTTTGTGTGAAACGCCGAGCAAAAACTAGAACTTAAACATGTAGAAGCAGTGTGCTGTAAGTACGTACTCCGAATGGCTTACTTTATTCTTATGCAAAGCCCGAGGCTATCTCAGAGAATCGCACTTGACCCGCACTGCAAAACGCCCAACAGAAGCTTGTAGCAGCAAGTGGTAATGTTCACATGAAACAAAGTACCTTCTTCGTCCTCAAAATATCTGGAGTTTCTATTTCCAAGAAAGGATGTGCAATAAATCCTTCGGTGATCGGTGATCGGTGACCTCCCCAAAATTTTTACCGCTCCAAATAAATATCGATATGATGAATGAATAAAATGCCAACTATCGTGGTTTTGATTGGCAGTCATAACTGTGATTTCCCTTTTGCCATTGTTCATTATTTCCATGTAAGTGCATATGAATAATAAAAAAGAAAAAAAATCATAAGTCGATAACCATTAACAAATAATGCACAAAACTCAACAAAATGAATCAAATTACATATGAATACGTATTCGCACAATTTGATCAATACCTTTAGATTGGATTGTTTTGTAGCGTGAGGAGAAACGAACGGAGGCGCGCCGGCCGTAAACATCGCACTGTGCTCCATTGAAATGTTGTCTCTGAGGACTATGTTTTATTGAAAAACTTTCCACGTTGTTTCTCCGGGTCCCCGAGCTCGTACATATCGCCCATGTTACTTGTAAGAACTTGCGACGGTGTTCGCCCAAGTATTATAATAACTTTTACAATCATCGAAAACTCTAATGATAAAAATTTGTCGCTACAACTCCAGCAATCGAGCGTATTAAATACACGCTGATCTGTAAACAGCGGGAATAGGCACAAGGTGGTCTGAGTAAATCGCTCCATTAGGCAGTTAAAAGCTCGTCGCTATCGTCGGGACATAACTCAGGCACCCGTCTCCGCGCGGTCCTATAAATTACGCCTTTGTGCGAACGGGGCGTGCCCGCTTAAAATATGTACGACATTGTCTTCCCGGCGCACCTCCCCCTCTCATATCTTCCACTGAAATCCAGCGAAGGTCATCTTTCAGTAAATTATCTATGTCTGTACGGTATGGCAGTCTTCGCTGCACTGTAACTCAAAACTTTATGTAGGTCAACCCTGTATTACTATGGACCCTCGTCTTAATGTATAACTAATAAATTTTCAGGTTTATTTAGGTACTTATTTGAATTTATTATGCACAACGGTAGGTATACCTTATCAAAATCTTTTTGTTGATAATAATGTACTTAATAAAGATATCAAAAAAATAAAAAAAAAGCCTATATAATCCACCATAAAGCAATTCTTGTGTTTCGGTCGATAAGTGGTTTCGGGCACACTTACAAGCGAGGCATCTCTTAGTATTCAAGAGTAGTAAAGCATCTACATACGAGTCCAGGTTTGACTTCAGTTCTGTTTGAGCTTAGATGTGGATGTCCTGGGATGCAGAGACCACTTGCTGCACGCTCGTTTCCTACGCCAATGGCGTCAGTAAACATGTTTAAAAAGGCGGCTATATAGTTGATCTCGTGTGTACGTTACAGATGTTTTTGTAATTCATATATACCCGCGCCACGACCCCTTTCTCGTACGCGGAGCATATTTACGACTATCGGTTACCTTCTGTTTATAACAAAACGTTATATAGGAATAATAAATGATGCTCATTTCCAAAAGAAATTCATCAAATCAAAATTAATCCAAGTCTAAAAAAGATTTTAAAAGTGGAAAAAGAAAAAAAAAATCACATCACAAAAATATTCCCATCTTTTTGAAATATACTTTTATACAAACAAAAGGGCATTTTGAAAAGGCTCTTGAATAAGCCTGTGTTGTGATACCTTTGTGTGAAGCTTTCCAACTGTCCCGAATTTTCCGGAACGTCCGGTTTCTAGGGCTTTTTGGCCGTTGAATCTGTGCTCGGAAACCTGTACCCGTTGCAACGACGCATTTCGCACAGGTTGTGAAAGTTTTGTAATTCGGGTCGATATACCCCTACTATAGATTCTCTTAATAAGTAAGGTGGTAAAAATCTTACAGGTTAATCCACGAAGAGTTCTCCCAGAACCTGACTGTGGCATTCGCAACCGCTATATCTACTGCTATATTGTAATGATTTGAAAGGTTCGGGGAGGCATAGATATCGATACGAGGCGTTCCAAATTACTCCGAAGTAGCAGCAACCTTGTGACCATGCTGTGATAGGATCCTTGCTCTATTCGGGATCTATAACAGATGTCCATGAGCAGCAGTGACCGCTTAACAATGGGTGGGCTGCATACTTGTTTGCAGTTTCCATTATATGAAAACAAAGATTGGATGAAAAGGTTTATCATTATTTGTAAAGACCCCTGGCTGCTTACCCGACACCTTACCCTATTACCAGATGTTCCATTGTCCATTGACGAAATTCTGTTACGTTGTTTTATCTGTCTATAGACATAATAAAATTTTAGGTATCTATAGTCGCACAAATACTTACATATCTTGTCTTCAGGATCGTCAATGTACCTGTAATCCATAGCTTTGAACTTGAATGAAACCTTTGAATATTTGATTGCGAATTGTCGTAACTTAGCACTTAAGCGGCGCTTAAAAGAATTTCACTATTACGCTATATAAACAAAATGATAAACAGGTTCGTGTCGCTGTTGACAAAATGTCATTAAAACCTTTGCTGCCTGACCTGTTCTTTTTGACAATCCAATAATGCACTTTTTCAATTACGTACCAATTTTTAGCTCCATCTGAATCAGCAATTCGTTAGCAAATTCAGTTTCAAATAAATCAGACAAATCCTATTTCAGTTTTTAAATCACGGTCGTAAACTCTCCATTATTACAGAAATGGCAGTATTCAAAAACGCGATTGCTACAATTCACTTAGTATATCGGGTTACTTGAGTACTTAACAAGAAATGCAAGACTAAAATAGAGTATTTTCAGAGCAAGAAAAGTTTTATTGCTGATAGACTCCTACTTGATTAACATGTTCAGTTACTTACTTAAAGGTGATAAAAGTCTTCGTAGCTCGAGTGCGAAGACACCACTGACTGCGCTTCACTGTTATTACCTATATAACAACTGAAGCGCAGCTGTTTTTTGGTTTGAAGTAAGTTGAGATATTTCAACTTAGTCCTCAAGGATAGAGAAGCCTGAGTGATCAACTTCCGAAAACCTTTTTTATTATATATAGGTTTAATAACAGGTATCCATAAATGCCCACTTAGGACATACGATCATGCAACTTGTCACCTAACAATGATTATAGTAAAATTATGAACTTTTCTTTTTTACATTAACATACTTACAATACATCAACAAGAATAATTAAAATGAACCTACATATTTTGTCTTTGTATAAGAATAAAACACTTACTTGGCAGTGATCATAAAATATTTCTAAGTAATGCAAACTCCTCAGAGTCGTTTCGAGCTCAAAGGTGAAAATAAGTAAAGATGTGGGTTGTTCCCATGTCATTAGACCTTAACAAGGCTTTTGAAGCCGGCAGGGCAGTGATCGGAGCTCGGTCAAGCGCGAGAGATAATACCACACCCTACCGCCACCCCTTCCCACCCGATTCTCCGTTTACAACTGTTCACATCCTAGTTGTAGCTTAATGCATGACAGCATTCCAACGTACGCTAAGTCGCATGTAGAACACGTTCATTACCCTGCATTGTTGCTGGAGATTGTGTAGAAGAATCAAGCGATGAATATATCATAATTAAGACTATGATTTTGCTTATGATTTATACAATACTTTAATTATAAATATAGGTGGAATGCATTAAAGGGCTGTAAAGCACCACGCGTGGATTGACTAGGCACCACCACCACACCTATTTCTGTCTTGTAACAGCGATGTGGAATAAGGAAGACATTTAGCTACTTTTTTTTTATATTCCATTATTGAGCACGGGTCTCTTCCTACAATTGGGTGTGGCCTGGAGGAACTTTGCTCAAATGTGGAAGAGGATAAAAGGTTAGTGGTGAAACCGGATGTTTTCATTCGCTCCCCAAGTTTTCCGACAATGTTCAACGACAGCTTTTCGAAGATAAAAATCGGGACTGACGCGTTAACGTGCCCTGCGAAATACGGAAGGGAACATCAAATTTAGCCACTTGCGGTCATTCATTCGTCTCCCGACCGTGCCCGAAATTCCATAACTTTGTAGATCGGTTACGATCTACGCAAGAGGCATTTACATTAGCTGTTCCAACTCATTCCCCGCTAAAAACGCTTTTGTAACCGACCTAAGTTCTATTTAACTTCAATCAAATGTCCATGGGCGGCAGTGACCACTTACCATTAAGAGGACTACATACTCTTTTACTACTTTTAGTTATGAAAATATATAAAGTCCGAACAAAAATAAAATCCAGTTTTCTTAACTCTAACTCTCTTCACTGCTATCCCGTTAAACTATACAGTCCCAAAACTTTGCATCGAATCCGAAGCCGACCCGCTTTCTTTAGATTTAACATCTGACGACTTTGACATTTAATAAAATAATTATGTTTTATTAATGTACGTGATGTAATCAATAATAGCTTAGTGGTTAAAATTCCGGAATGCTGGGTGGCCAGTATTCGAATCGTGCACGCATCGCAAATTTTTCATACTTATGTGCGTATTAATTATCACTTGCTTTAACGGCAAAGGAAAACATCGAGAGAAATCCTACACATTCAGATGTGAACTCTCAGGAGTTCTTCGTCAAGTTCTCGAAGGTGTATGAAGTCTACCACTCACGAGCCCTTTGCCCAGCAGTGAAACATTAATGGGTTGATGAATGATGATTAATGTTTATATGTTTTCTCTTTATTATTTGACACGAAATGTAGAGGCAAACTCCTGACCTGATAAGGAACTAGATACTCCAGACCTCTGAAAAGGAACTTGTGCATGATGAACAATAACCGTATTATGGCTAATTGCAAAATAAGTTTGTATAATTTTCATATTCAATAACGATTATAATTTTAAAGATTCTTTCTGTTTACTAAGCAATCATGTAGCGTTATTAAAATCTAGGAAAGTTAGGCGACTTTTTCTAGCGTGTTTTATAAACAGCTAACTGCTTACAAGAACTACTAGCGTCCGAGTTTCTCGATCGTTACTACTGTAGTGCTGAAAGCAAATTCGGAAAGCAATGCAAAAAATAGTATTACAAATTAATTATCACTTGCTTTAACGGTGAAGGAAAACATCGGGAGGAAACCTGCATTCCTGAGAGTTTTCTGTAAAGGTGTGTGAAGTCTACCAATTTGCACTTGGCCAACGTGGTGGACTATGGCCTAACCCTTATTCTGTGAGGAGACCCGTACCCAGCAGTGGGACATTAATGGGTCGATGATGAACATCGTTGAATGAAAATTCGGATGTCATTTATTATAATTGTAACGTGACTCTAAAATTCTGTATTGTGGGTTCCGCGTATAAACATAAAGTTACGACTTTCGCCTTACGAGACATAAACAAACACCCAGACTAAGAATTGATATCTAAATTTATTATATAGTTAGATGCCCGAGCCAAAATCTAACCTGGAACTCTCTAGCCGGGATTGAGACCTCCGGTACCAAACGGGCAGTTGAAATTAATATAAAAATTAAATTAACATCAATACTTGTATTAGTAATTTAAAGATTGAAAATAACTTTAAAATTCTTTTTCGAATATTCCTATTTTTAAAATTCGGAAACGAAATTCTCATTCCGACAAGAAATGTATTAGTTTCCAATTAATTGGAAAGATCTTAACACCACTGTTTTGTTACTTTTATCTTACCATTGGCTACAACCCTTATGTCCCACCGTTAGGCATGAGTCTCTTCCCACAACTGAGAAGAACCTGAAGCATAATACACACATTGCTCCAATACAGATTCCTTTAATTTTTGTATATTCTTTTACCTATACTTAATAACTGGAAAATAGTCGAATATGACATTAAATCACTGGCCTTGATATCCAATTACTAGCAGTTCTGTGTTATAACGTAAAGTTCATCAATAATAATCAGCGTTGAAAGTGAAAACCGCGCACTAACGCCGTACACAAAGCAATGGCGAGTACCTATGAGGTGTCTTCCGTAATGGGGTTACCCGAACTAATGGAAGTGAACCGCAGGGCTTGTGTTACGGCAACAGGCTACATCGTACGACACCTTCACACGCGCTTTTAACATGTTGACTACACACGTTGAAACGTAGACTACATCGGTAGTTTCGGAATTTAGAACCAGAAAGCGAAAGAAGAGAAAGGAATAGAATTTGGACTGCATGATATGGAAATTACTGCTGATTAGGAACATTTTTTTTATAAAATTGATGTAGCAATTGATGAATTTACATCGTCGTCGAATACACTTACAAAGGTCTTACAAACTCAGAAGTAGTGACGCAGAAGTAAGACCTCAGGAAAGGATTCAGTCCTGTTTAAAATTAGATGTGGGTGTCCATGAGTTGCATTGAACACATACCATCCGGTTTCACCACTATAGTCAAGCCATACCAACTTTAAAATTCATATCCGTCTTTACTTTTATTAACACAAGTAGAGCTATTATTTTTTGTGAGGTTGGCAATTAGTCCCCAGGATTGTACTAATTTCTATTATGAAAATAGGGAGAATTTCAAAAGATAATGATAGATAAGATAAGATAACTTACACACAAGATAATGCATGCCGTATTCCTATAAATATGTTAATTAAAAACCGTATCTCGCATTAATTGTACCTCGCAAGAGACAGGCGTGTATTTATTAACACCCGTCCTATGAAACCACAATAGCTGCGTGTGACATTGCAATATGTGTACATGTATTAAACTATGGTATTTCGCTATGACCAATACGGCATGGGCAAATCATATGACAACCAGATTTATCTATGCATAAATATTTCGCATTTACGCTATAACATAATGCTGGATTTACTATTTATGGGGAATCACGTGAACATCTGCATGTTTATTGGACAGTATATCTATCAAATATTCAAAATCAGTCTATTAATATTTTCTGAAGTATTTTGTTTAGGTATACATCTTACCACGCTCCGAACTAAGATTAATGGGGAGCACAACCGCTCCCCAAGAATTTCTGGCATTTTTAGAGCTTATCAATATGAAACAAGGATACAACCCACCTAACGATAAGTGATCACTGCCGCCCGTGCAACCAGCGCCAAACATTTTTTTTTATGTAAGAAGAGTACTAAACGACTTTGCAGACTACCGGATGTTAACTGGTAAAGTCCATGGACACCCACATATAACCTCAAACAAGATTGAAGGATCTGAGGTCATACGTAGGTGCGTTACCACTCCTGAAGACGATGATGGTCGCCTCGCAGTAAGTGTGTCCGGCAATCGCATCTCTCCAGCCGAAACACAAAAACCGCTTCACGGCGGATTACGAGGACGGCGGTGAAACTTCTCCGGACGAACTATAGTTCGGCCATAGACGCGTTGCTACCCTTGAGAAATAACTTGAACACTTCTCTAAGTACCCCGTACTTATCACATCTGTCATACCAGAATACAGTAGCTTTTAACTTTACCTACTGTAATAAAGCGTAAATAAGTGTGTGGGTTAAACCTTCCAGTCGAACCACGACAGATTCTACCTTAGAAGTATGATGAAGATGTTTCGACAAAATTTGATTAATTCATTCTAATTTCTCAGCAATAATCATAGATAAGTAATAATATTTTATGATGCTTGTATTATAAAAATCGAACGGTAGAGAAGAATCGACGTCTAAACGTATAATATTAGATACCTACCTATACCTACTTGCTCTAGTTCGATGATACATGTGCTTCGAGATAGAATCAAACAAGAATAATTAATGATACCTAAACGGGTGAAGACGATATAAATTAGCGTAATTTATTTGCTACGTCCTTAATTACATTTGCCAATCGACATAGACTCCATCAGAACTTAATTTCCTCCTACGAAGAGAAATCGTACGTTACGTTATCCCGCTCGACATCAGAAAGGATAGTAACTCCTTAGATGTTCTGTAAATCATTAAAATAATATTTTATTTGAATCGAATTGAATTATATATTAGAGAAAGAAAAAGAACGTCGACAAAAACTATACTCTAATTTTATAAGAAGTTCCATATAATAAATATTCAGATTTTATAAAACTACGTTGGCATTACCATTAAGTATTACTCTGTGCAAGTTGCAATGCGACAAAATGTGCAATTTAATGCGCGTGAATGTAATTGTATTACTGGCTATGCTCACGGGAATACGGTCGTAGTACTTAAAACGTTACGTAACAGGATTTTGCGGGTAAAAATGAGTAAATGCTGGTACTACACTTTATTACGTATTAATTATAATTTAATGACACAACTTCATCAATTTTTATAAAATTTAATTTTAAATAGGTTTAACTTTTATAATCTCGGCTTATTTTCTTCTACGTAATAAATGAAAAAAATGTTTAAAAACTCTCAATTAATAAATGATACGGGACCGAAAACGAGTATACAAAGTTTTAGATTATAACTTGACTAGGTACCGCACCTATTTATAGCATTTACAGAAACGGGCCAAAGTCGCTGCGCTATGCTATGCTTCGATTGCATTTTATATTAATTTTCCCGATATTTATAATGGGAAATTTAAAAATAGAAAATAAAACTTGTTAGATTGCTAATGTGTGGCGAACATTGTTTCTACGTTTTCCGCCTATCATATATAATATGGAACCCTGTCGACTCTATTAGAAGCGTGTATCTCACCAACTCGAAAGTTATTTAAAAACCTCTTATATAATTTTCAAAGACTATCTGTGCAAGCTTCCCACATTCCACACCTTCATCCCACATTCATCCCTACTTTACATATATTAAATTCTAAACCTAATTTTTTTGTAGAACACACCAGCCCTCTGACTTTCATATATAATGTCAATAGTCACCAAGGAGAATGACTATACATATGACCAGAAAGACAGGAAGCTATTATTAAGATTCACTCAACTCAACTCAATGGAACTCATAACAAAAAAAAAACAAAAATCAAAATTAATAATATTGTTATACACTTGCTTGGGTATGTAGTTAGTGCCCATATGGGCTAATCTGTTTTTTTTCCTATAATGGTGTTTAAGGAAAACAAATGAAAACCAATATAAGCTTAACTTAAAATTTATTCTTGGCTAGCGTCAACATTCTCTGTCTGCAAGCCCTTGATGGATGCAACAGGCACGTAGGTCACCAGCGTGAACAGTTTGTGTGCAGAGTCCTCATCATCATTACGTCTGCGGGAAAGTCTCACACGCACTCTGAAGGGAACATTTCTGTAAAGAAAGAGATATTTTGAAATTGAAAATTGAATATTATTTTTCTGATTTTTTTCTAAACATCATTGATTTTCTTAAGTTTTGCATGCTCAATAATGTTACTTAAAATTACTACCACCACCAGCACGACACAGGGTAACCATATTATATTTGAAATTATACTTTATTAAGCAAACCGTTAAAAGATAATAATTGAGTATCAACTTCATAGCAGTTTCATTCAAGCTGCAGTGTCCAGAAAAAATAGAAAAACAAAGACAATACGGATAAATTAAGAATAATAAAGTTAAAGTGGAGCATAAAAAACTAAGTAGACCATTTATTTTCTTTAGCATTTTGAATCATGTGGTACTACAAACCTATTACAAAAGTTTAAATAAAATCTTATAAGTATAACTTTAAATTATTTATCTCCTACAAAAGGTAGTCTATATATCTTATACATAGGTATTTATCAACTGCCAAAGGTAGGTACTTCGCTAATAAGACTGTTGCTTTTGATATATATTGATTTATAGTGATTAGATTTGATTTTTTGTATATAACACTAAAGTCTATTTTTTTAATATCATTCTCGAGTATAAATTTTAAATTCTCAAGATCATCTATGAACATAATTGTGTAAATCTAGTTGATATCTAGAAAAGTTATTAATTTTTAATTCATTTATGTTTACAAATCAATGCAAATTGTTAATTTTATTTTTTCGTAAACTTGACATGACTTTGGTATATTTCTGGTAAACAAGTTGGTCTTCATCATTCAGTATCAACTTTATGTAGGTATACTTTATGCCAGTTTATAAATCTCTCTTTAATCTAAGCATTACTAAATTGGGCTACAACAATTTGATTATATTTATCATTTGCCACAATTGGTATGCTATTGTCCTAGGAGAAATTCCTTTTAAAAGGAATCAATAAAAGATTGGCATTTCCTGATAATTAAAAAAGCGCTGTTTATTAACACATTGACTGCGGCAGCTAATATTCGAAACAATCCACCCTTGCTACACAACAGGTGTGTTTCAGTACGGCAGCACACAGCATATGCATGCGAGCTGCACAGGTGGCTCAGACAATAAACCACGACAGGAGCATTTGCCGCAATCAAAATGTTAAAGAACTATAGAGAATAGGAAATACATATTTAGTTTAAAGTTTTAATGAATTGATTAGAATTTTGATATTTTTTCAAGGAATTAGAATTATTTTTGGTTTACCACGCTTGTCATATCATCGGCATCTTGCAAAATTTTAGTGTGACATATCTGGCATGTCATTACTAAGAGATATGTTAACCTATGTTATTATCTGCCTTACTCTTATATTCATATTTCAAAATCTTATGAAACTGTATTACAATACTTTTTATTCATATCATTAATACATATAATCAGTAAACTGTCCTACCATTGGATAAGTCAATTTACTTATATGTAAATATAACATAAATCAATGTTATTGATACAAACGTCTATAACGATACAGTTTTACTATCAGAATTTGTTACTGGTTAATTAGCTTATTATATGTACTGTCTATTTTAAATGCAGGATATTAAATATGTCATGGTTAAAAATCGCCTCTACATTATAAAAATTATGTTATTATTATGATATTAGTCATCCTACAGTTTGGAGCAAATAGAAAATTAAAAGCAGAGAACATATATCGATGCTCAGTTATCTACTTAATAAAGATACTATTATAACTATTCAACATGTTTACTGAATCACAAAATAACTTC
>DWKL01002985.1:0-12005 GCA_018249415.1 Phareas burnsi | reverse complement strand
TGCTCCACGGCGGATTATGAGAGCGGCGGTGATACTTTCCCGAACGAACTATAGTTCCATCACCTATCAATTACACCTGTTAAACAGTATTACACAAAAATAAAAAATAAAAATGTACATACATCACGTTCATCTCGTATATTAAGTAACAAATATAAACATACATACAACACGTTCATTCCGCATATTAAGTAACAAATATACATAGAGTTATAATCCTGTATGTTGCAGAAAACTCATTAAATAATATTATACGTATTGGCCTTCGATTTTATGGTAATGCTGACCTCATACTGATTATGTAATCAAATGACACAAGCAGATGTAAACAGTCCAGTAGCGTATTCAATGAAGACGCAGCTAACCAGTCTTTTTATTTAAATTAAGCTAAGCAAGAACTTTGCAAAGCATTTCTGATATTTATGATTATATAACCTCTTGTATAACCTGATGTACATACATATAAATGGTGTTTCAAAACTAAAATCACATGTTTATTATTTCCAGAATAAGTATTTGTTTGTGTGAATGTCGAGAATTGAATTCAAGAATTTGCGATTTATATAGCTATATTTCGGTTTGATAATTTCGCATCCGGTCAAGAGATAGACAACTAAAAACATTAACACATATAATTCTTGGAAAGCACGTCGTCTAAGATCCCCTACAAGTGCGGCGTCTCTTTCGCTAAACCTCAACTTATACTAAAACTTTTCTTGACCTCGTGATCATGGTTTACGTTACACAGTCACGTTTTAGACACCAATAAGACACTCCCATTTCTGTAGTAAAAGAATTATAAGTGGTATAATAAAGGCGAAGAGGTATTTAACCAATATTTTTAGATTTTTCACTACTCCAAATATAGCTAAGTTATTTCATGTACTTTATTTAACAATTATTCTCGAGGCGTCTTCAATGTTGATAGTAAAATTGTCTCTCTGTTAACTTTTCCTTAATTCTTAATTAACTTAGTTTACAAGGATTCGAGACAACTTTGCATTTGTTACTTTCCGCAAAATTATTTTTCATTACAAAAGTTACTCGTGTAATTTTTAACGATGGCTGGGTGTGAAATAATTACATCAGAGATAGTCGATTATAATGAGCTTTTAAATACCTGACAATATAAATTGTCCTATAACAATAGAGGATATAAAAATGATCTACATAACACAAAAGTATTTCAAACTGTCGTCAAAGTCAACATCGGTTCATTTAATAGTAACGTATACAGATAAAAAATATATAAGATGAGCTTTTATATTTCAGTGTCGCAAAAACATATAAGAGCCTAAAAATTATAATTATTCGTAAAACATATACAGACACTTCAATAACTTTTACTTGTATAAACTTTATCATGAAAATATTTCGACTAAACCACAATCAACTTATTTCATAACGAAAGTTAAACGCTGATGTGAAGTCAAACAAACACTTGTGATAATCACCAAACCGTATAATTGCTAGAATAATTGATTCCAGAGTGGTACAGAAGCGACATGGCGGCGGCCGACGAAACCAATTAAAATCAAATTGTTTGGTGAACAAGCGAGCCACGCCGCGGAAGCTTATCCAATATCCAAATGCCGTTTAACTGACACAAAGGACTGTCGCTTCCACGTCGCTTTGTACGCGACGTACGTTACTCAGCTTTTGTATCTAGTGAATGTTCTACAAATTATTTTGTACGAATATTCAAATATTTATTGTATTCAGTAGCTTCTACTTAGCAACACGTTCATTGTGACGAATGGTAATTTGTTTCTGAATGCCGAACGTTACAGTAATCTAATAAACAATGCATTATTAAGGATCTTTTCATACAGTGCATATTTGGATATGGTTAGAGATCCACAACATACTAAGACTTATTTATCATGATTAAATATGCTACAGAAATTCACAATAACCAAAACATTATTAACACCAACGGCATTGTTTATCAGAATCGCTAGCGAAGTTACAGACCAACCTTGGAAACTCGACGAGTTTCACATTCTGAAGTTGTACGCTGACAGGGCAGCTCGACGAAAGTGGCCGAACTTGGGGATGAACAGAGCGAGCTAACTTCAAACGAATAATATTTGCTCTGAGCTCGTTGTTCACAACTTCCAAAACAATATAAAGTTGCCGGCCACTCGCTGTATACATTAATGTTTATATAAAGTGACGGCATTAGGGTCTCGTTACTTAGGAAAGTATTTCCATATCAAACCGACTGATCCGATCCACGATAAAACCCGTTCCCAGCAGTGGGACATTAATGGGTTGATGATGAAACCAATTGATCGCTTTATAACAGTAACGGTGTTTGACGCACTTCATAGATACGCTTTCTGCACTCACATCTCATAATTGTTCCCTCCCCTGATAAATGCACAAACCCAGATCCAGGACAGATATCGAAATTCATCGTTTCAGATGTCTGCCAAAACAATCATCCCCGAACCCGAAACCATTTGCATGTGAAACCGGTATGATGACCACGGTACTTGAGTCGTCAATTCATATCAATGATACTTAAAATATATTAATGGCATCATACATGAAAATGTAAATAACTATGTAATTTAGATCTAGACCCTTCATCATGAATAATTCACTAAATATTTATATCGTGCCATGCATTTATAATAACTTACACGTTTAAGAAAGAACTTAGGCGGTTTGTGTTACGAGATAAATAAGGATGTGCGTCATCAACAAAATTACAATCACAATAAAGGTAACCAGTTGAGGCACGTAACGGAACACCTTTCTTCATCTCCTTTTTTGGAAATTTCAACTTTCGCCTGCCATTTTAAATCTACATATTGAACTTAAAGAGTAACTGATTATTAAGATATTTTTTCGACCTATGTTACTACGTACGATGAATACGTGAGGTGTAGTAGATTGTTGTAGTAAAACAATAGATAAAACATATCGTTTCCTGAAAGACACTACTATTACGACAAGCGATGAATATGTAAAGCTATAAATCCCTAAGGAAATAGAGAAAATGCAAAACAAATAGAATTCGAACAATAAAACAAACAACGGAAAAACAGACGAAGGGAAAAACAAATGTTCGAGATAAGGAATTCGCATATATATAATTTCTTATATCCTATTATATCCCATAGTAAGGAAAAGTAAAGAATTCCGAAGACGAATCGTATAAAGAATACCTTGGGGATTTAAAGTAAAAAGTTAAAAGGGTAAATAGGTGTAAAGAACGAGGATTTGCAATTAATTTGCAAAAAGTTAGACTCAAAAAGAAAAAAACATGTCACTGCCAACGGGAAAACATTAGGTCACCGTTTTCTTGTATTTACGTCACCGTTTTCTTTTACTACTTCTTTGTGCGTAAACCTTCTTCGTAAACGTGCTTCCTTCCACCGCTAAATTCCCGTGATGTCATCCCGTGATGTGATGTCATGTCAGTCACACGCAGAGATCGTGCAAAATGAAAGCACATTTTATCAGCCTTTATCGTGGATATTTCAGTCAAAGGACAACTTTCTAGTTCTGCGAACTGACACAATAGACGGATCCATTTTCCATTTCTCGTCATTGCTTTTTGCTATCTAGATTTTTAACTGTCTTTGGCTGTTCCCAGTTTTTGCAGCTGGCACGATTTTATTCGCTACTTTTTGTTCAGAGACGTGATAATTCTTTGTAGATAACTATCTAAACCAAACAAGATTTTAAATGAGTTCTTAAGTGATTCTAAACTACCGCTTTCACAATACGGAACATTATCGAGCGAAAAGTTATATGAAGCACATGAACTAGACTCAAACACTAGAGCTGTTAGCTAAAACGAGAAAGTTTTAACGAAACAAGTAGGTAACTTCTGCCCAAACCGGCTATTGTGTTACGTAAAACTTTTCTTTGTAGCAACAAAAACTTTGTTTAATGTTTTGTCTGACGTAACACAAAAAGTTAATCCCGTGTAAACGGTAAAATATAGTCGCTTTAGTAACTAAATAAATTGTGATTCAGTGTAAAGGAAAACAACATTGAGTTTCAGGAAACAACAATATTAATCGTACTCGAATTGGATTGTTCTATGCGGTTAACAGTTGATTGGACAAACGATTTGCGTATAGAACAATTTGTATGTTTTGTTAGCTGTTACTGCAATGCCAAACATGAATAAAATTCAAAAAAAATCGAACTAATAACGAGAAATAAATTTTTGTGTACTGTCGCATTTATTTTACGGTGAAATAAATAAGCGGACGGAATGGACTCAAATGAAAACAGAGTGTTTTGTTTTGCTATAAAATAAAGGGAATGGCCAGCTTTTGTGCATCCAAAATCCGCACGCTCCGGTTCATTAAGCTGATGCGGGAGTTGGGACTCTTGAATGCACCCAATTATTGTCGGACGCGCTTGTCTGCAATAAATACATTCCGTAAAGTACCTGACCCCCGGTCTAACACTACCGGGTTTGTTTGTCGTTATTGTGTATGAGATTTACGGTTCCCCTTTAAAGTGTTTAAGATAGTTTGTACATTTAAATGACAACAAAGGATAGATTTTACCCGACTTGTTACATTATTACAGTTGCTTGTCTTTAATCAAATGCTCATTTACGAAGGATCTTTAGTAGGTGACTATGAAAATTGCAACCCAGTGGACAAAATTTAGATCCAGATAGTTCGGGATTTGAGCCACACACACAAGAATAAAAGAAAATATCGTGAAACTACCAATCCACACTTGACTGAAAGGTAGACTGTAGTTCTAAGAGGAAAGCTGAGCTGCTATTAGCATTGGAGTATTAATGGGTTGATGATGATAATAATGACGATGATGATGATGATGACGACGATGACGATGACAATGATGATGATAATGAAAAAAGTATATTTACGTCCCTATATTTGGATTTCTTTCGTGTTTATTAATATTGGCTATTTGGTAAACATACTAAACAGGTAATGTTAAATACATATATTTGCAATATTCAGACAAATCGACGGCTTTCGATAGATAAAACGAACTGTATTTAACATAGACAGAACAGGTGAATAACTACTGCAGTGTTTACATTCGTAGATTTGGAATGCAGCCAACTTTTGATATAGCTTATAGCACAATCCGCACGGAATGGAATACGACTAACAATGTTAAAGGAACTTACGTGTTACGAGAGAATCCGACGATGGATAGCTCTTTGTAATAAATCTATCCGCGCTCAACGTTTCGCCAAAAAATTAATGGCTGAACATTTATCATTCGTTAATTTATGGCTAGAATATTCTGAAAAAATACACGTGGGAAAGTTTTTCGTTATTTCGTGATATATTTTTTTAATACTATTTTCTGCTTTGGCGCATAGTCAGACATTATCGTGTATCGCATAAAGGAAGCGTCATAAACGTTGCAGATGTCAATAAAGATCCATTAACACGCTGAACGGTGCAGAAACCTCATTAACATGTTGAATAGAGCGCACATGATACAAACCTACAAGCATAGAACACACACCCGAATGTCCGTATCCTTTGCCATTAAACCAGAGGCGGGGTGAGACCTGGAAAGCCTTTGTGAGGGACCCATTACGACCCGGTGGCTCTGTTGGATCACGTTAAACGCGTTACACGTAGTGGATACCCTCTACACATAAATAAGTATAACTTGTTTTAAGAGTAACAAAATGTTGGTAGTAGACATCTTTCCGACAAGTTAAATATAACTTGTTATTCCAGTTTCAAATACAAGTAAATGGAAACAAATTAAGGTAAATTGGAGCAAGCTAAATATGTCATTGCTATCATTTCCTGTTTGTATAAACTTAACTTCATATTTCTCCCAATTATATATACGATAACTTAATGTATTACTTCTTACGTATGTGTGTGTATAGTTTTAATGTTGTTCCTATGAATGTAATTAAAATTATGGTAATGAAATTTAATTTAAAATACAGTTTTGATTACATTGACAGTAATAGCTAATGGCTTCCAGCCTTTTTCTTTTCATATTCAAATATCATATTAAGAAGTAAGCAGATTTAAAGTTTAAAAAGATTTTGTATGTGACCTATGAGTGTAAGTGTAAATTTTTTATATAAACTAAATAGCGAACGAGTTTGCAGCCCACTTGATTTTAAAAGATCAATTCGGCCCAAGGCCTATTGTAACGGATCCATAACATTGAAGCCCCTAATAACATTGCAGTTCTACCCAAGGTCAGTAACTAAAGGTTGCTGCACGTGAGGACCAAGTTGGATCGTCTTATGTAATCAGGCGGACTGTGGATGCTACTTTTATGCAAATAGAAACTACTTTACCTGCAGGTGGTGGTGGTGGGTCTGCGGAAACGATCTGCCCGTTGCTTCTCACGGCTGCTGCCTTCTTCCTGCCTCCTGTAGTCGCTGGACTCTTGGTAGCTTCTCGCTCCACCCTCTGCAACAAACAAAAATGGAGTTTATTATTAAATTTCGTATAAACCATATTACACCCCTTAAAGGGCCGTTCCACGGTTACATTAAAATATTGTCAAAAGAACCGGTTACAACATGTACCCATGCTGGGTTTCTCACCGAAAGTAGAGGGAATTCCAAAATTACCATATCATTATCATATCTTCATTAATAAGCACTTTAACTTTTTAATGTGGAATAATCACTGGGTTATGACGCTGACAGTGTTAAATAATGTATTAAGCTGAGTTAGCAACAGACAGTCTCGGGTTATAAATATACCGGACGGCTGAACGTGCTCTTTGAAGAGTGGCTAGAGTTGTTATGAAATTAAATGAACAGTCATTCAAAGCTGTTTAAACATTAATAAAAACCTTACGTTTCAAAGATAGCCTATAATGACGTCACATTGTAAAGAGTTATTGACTTTTGGTACAACAAACAACCGTAGCATTTTATTTTACGCATCTTTAGCAGATTGTACCTAGTAGTGTGTTTTTCTAGTAAACACAAATAACAAAACAAGCGTATTAGATTAAGATGAATATAAAAATGCAATATTATTTAGTTTTGATCCAAACATCAGAACTGAATAGAGATTCCTCTAGTTCTCAGCTAGATTCCAACGCTACATATTGATAGGTTACAATAAAATGATACTCTCAATAAACATTTGTAGCGGAAAGAAATTGTTAAACAGGGATGGAAATTTTATTGAATGTAAGCGTTTGCAATGACAGTGGGCTCTTTAAAATAGAATCATTCAGTCGTGAAGGCGTAATCCACTTATTTCGGCTGACGGTGGACGTTCCCGGGTCCGAATTGCGTCGAGTCATGACTCACGGCGAGTGCTGACTCATAACAGACTCGGCAAGAACACGCCGCGTGGCGTATCGCCGACTCAGCGCACCGCTCGCCGCTCGCTTATTGCGCTGACTTGCCGGAATGAGCCACCGGCTCGCCCGCTTACTGTATTGCACTAATGCTGATTGATATCCGATAACGATAACCCCGGTTAATAGGAGCCAGCTTAATTTCATTAACTCCGAATACCTTCTCCTACGGTCGCATATCGTCTAATCGAATCCACGGGAGCATGACACTGATTGAACTGATCTAGCACGAGAGCCGAGAACAATTTGTAAATACACGGAACAAAACATAACCTCAGTATACATATATATAATAAAAACAATATGGAAGATAAATAATACAAAGAAGTAGCGCTCACGGAGAGAAAAACGGTCCAGTTTTTTAATTAATAACACAACAAGCGTAAAGGTATTATTATATTCTTATACATCGAACTCAAAGAAGTCGTTTCCCAGGCGATGTTGAAATATTTTAAATACAACAGATCAAAGGTAACAGTACCTACAAAATAAAACAGTTTTTACTTCAAAGGAGAAAAGCAAAGAATGCGATTGGATTGGCGGGTCGATCATCCATCTTATGAATTTGATGAAAATATTAGAACAGCTGACCGTCTGTTGTCATAACAAAAATTCCGTGGAAAAACATGAAAGAAAATGGGGAGTGATGTCGGCGGGAGCCACCACACACGACATGCTAAGTACTCGTGAAAAATGGGGCAGTTGGGGGATGAGTGGGGAGCTTACACCCAGGGGAGAGTGGTGTGAGGCGGTCTCGCCTGAACTGTTTATGTGCACTGGCGAACATTATGCTTTGACAGCGTGCTGCGTCATCGGGAAATTGACAAACAACCGGTTTATGTGGCTCAAGGAAGTGTTTGGGTATTCAATTCTAGTTATTACCTATTACATAAACATTATAGGGCGTTTCACTTTATAAATAGGATATTCTCTATATCAATAAAGAAGGAAACATTACATAATAAAGATTTTAATTTCTAAGAACAAAGTACTGTGCCACGAAGTGCCCGAATGAAGGTAATTTTAGAAGTTAATTATAAAAGTATTTTGTTTCATAAAACTCAAAGTTACTTTACATCATTTAAAGTTGTCCAATTTAAAAATAGGATTGTCGTTGAAAAAGTCCGTCGTCGCCGGAAAGTTTCCTAAAATTCCAGAGAAGTCAATAAACAATTAAGTTGAAAAACTGAAGCACAACAAGAGCTTGTTTCGAACTGTAAACAGAAAGTTTAAAAATGTTAATTATAACTTTGTATTCGTGTTACGCAAGCACTGGCGAAAGCGGTGACATTTGTTTGGTTTATTACTACTTTGTTACCCCCACTTTAAAATTATTTTAGGATCCACGAAGAATCAAGGTTATGGAACAAGAAATATTCAGTCTGTAATTATTTATATCGCAAGTGGACTGTTGTATTCACTTTTAATCTTATAGTCTTTCGAAATTCTTAATCGCCTAATTATGACGATCTACGGCGTATGCATTGGTATATTGCAGTCAATCAAAATACAATTAATCAAATTCTATTACAGCACATGAATCCATCTTTAGATTATTTAGCGCTGACTTATAAAATCATTTTGATACGAGGTCGGACTATAGTTCGTCCGGGGAGGTACAACTGCCGCCCTCACAATCCGCCGTGAAGCAATTTACGTGTTTCGGTTGGAGAGGTACGGTTTCCGGGCACACATACATCAAGGCGATCGTCTTGTCCTCAGGAGTAGTGATGCATCTACGTAAGACCTTGGATAGGACGTCAGTCCTGTTTGATGTTAGATGTGGGTATCCATGGACTGCAGTGAATTAAAACGGTGGCTTGCACTCTCGTTTGCTATTCTTCAAACATAAAAAAAAATTGCTTACACGTATAATTTTAAAGGAATACTCGTGTCATCACCAAATACATTTTATTATGTAACGGGCATTCACATTAAGCAGTTTTTATTGCCAATATTTCAAACCGGTTGCATGGAACGTGGTTACGGCAAACTCCGGTGGCGGGGAGAAACTGTCGACAGGCACACAACGAAATGCCCACACCGTTGCCGTAAAGTAACCCGAATCTATTATCTTACGCTCCAAAAAGCACGCGTTACAGTAAATTGTAAATAAACAAATTGGACGGCGAAGTGAAAGTGAAGCGTTACGGAGAAAGTGGGCTCACTCATGACTGACCTACGCAATGTGACTCAAATCTGGGCCACGGTGCTCCGTGTTCTACTGTTGTTGCTACTCGACAGTAAGCCTCGTTATGTGGTAAACCATGTCTCTTCACATCTTATTACTCTTGTTAGATTCTAATTTGATTATTAGAAACTCTATCCACTTCAGCTCAAAAGATATATCTCCCCTTGTCTTCCGGGTCTTCCTTCCATCGATACACAGAATTATTTAAATTGGTACATATTTATTTTCAATTTATTCTTGAGTAAATACATTTTTTGTCAGTATTTGTTACGTAAATATGTTTGATCCCTTAGTGTAACACTACGCGTTTGACGCACCGCTAGTCTCTTCGTGTCATTTCAGTGACACGAAGCTGCTTCGATACGGATATGTGAACATTTTATCATGATAACGATTCTTGTCTATGATGCAGAGGCACTACTTTTTCTTCAATATACCCAAGTGAGCGCAACGTCGCAAATATACCCACAGCGCCATCTAGTAAAGACCTCGGTAGTTAAAATCAACCAGTATAATAGCCACGTGTAAACATAATATGTCGTATAACATATCTTTGATTAAGATTGAAATACAATTTGACATTAATAACTAATTTGTCGGCGATGCATTGGCGACTCATCTGGTGTTGCAAATGTCCATAGTCGACAGTGAACACTTTCCATCAGGTGGCCGTCTGCCTTATCGTAGGTTAAGAGATGAAAAAAAAATTGGGTTGGTACCTCGGAGACTAAGTTAGATCCAACTGCTTTCCCCTGAAGACCATATCACTACCAAGCACTCTGCTATAAGTCAAAAATAGAGTACACACAACAGTACTTACAAAGTTTAGCCACATCAATCTTCATACTTTTAATGCTTTTAATTTCTAGATATAAATATTCACAGAAAGACAAATTTTAATGTGCCACATTGCAATAAACACAAGAGTCCGTGTTTGATGTCCTATAGGTATTATTATGCAATACATATAAAGGCCACTCGCTAAATACAATAACAACTCGTATGTCAATCAACACTTGAAGATAAGTGTTTTGTAAGTACCGACTTCTTACATGACTTAAGACAGTATGACACAGTAATTTGCAGTAATGTGTATATTAAACATACATGTAAGATGTTTATAACATTTCAAGTGTTTAAGTGTAATAGCTTCCCTGGTAACCTACTTATTAACTGATTTAAATAATTCTAAGCATTGCGCACTACAGACTCGCGTGCAAGGAAAGCATTCTGAATATTTCTTTCGATAAATTTGACATTACTTTCGTAGTACTATTGTCCTATTTATATAACTGATATCGCTAAAGATTTTGATATCTTGAAGAAGTCTCTATTATTTTTTTATTTAGCTACGCATAAAATATTCCTTTGAGTCGTTCCGTTTGAAACTAGACTACATTTATATTTAATGTGATACCAGTGTCGCATAAAATCGAACGATCCGTTTTATGTCACATTACCCTCGTGTCATTCACCCCGTAGGCGTCAAGGGACCCTTACTTTACCCTTTATTCCAGGCACTAGAAAGATGATAAATCGGGGTCGGCTTATGGGAATAATGGTATTTTTAATTCGAAAATTTTCTTGCCTGGACAAAATTTGAACGTAGCAATCCGTAGAATTCAATGTTTAACCAACCAACGATTTGGTTGCAGATAAGTCTATTTTTGTCAAATAAATTTGATTTTTGACTATTTCTTTAAAAGAATTTATAACGAATCAAGAAACAATAAAAGAACTATGTAATTTTCATTTTATAACTCTGGTTAGAAATAATATATTTCGCAGCAAACTGTGTATTGTACACATGTACAGTACAATTTGGAGTTACGAAGTAGGAAATCTGAATCAAATCACGATTCGACATGGTCCCATCTTGCTAATGGTCTGTGCAAAGTGGTCGGGCGGAATTACTATTAAGTTTCAAACGACGGGGCAATTAATGGACTTCACGAAGACGTTTGCCCGACTGTGTTGTCTAACGGCTTCGAATAGGCAACAATTCACTGAATAGTTCAAATGCCCCTCGTTAATTTCTCGACAATTTGTTCATTTGAAATACCGTTGCATTACCCATCCACTTTGTTGTGCACAACCTTTATACGTACCTACCTTTATTAACTCCTAATGGAACAGGAGCTTTACCACAAGCCGATTACGCGTGTTAGCAACACACGAGAACTAAGTTGGAACACCATTCGCGTAAATCCACTTTATAAAACAAAGACAAGTTATGGGATATTTTATGTAAATCTCAAATAGTGCAAAATTCGGTGCGTAAAGTACATTTAGTGTGATGTGTCGTGATATAACAGGAAAGAAAAACAAACTAGACGTAGGGTATATAACCTAATCTTAACACTAGTGGCAAGTGCCTGTCAATAGTTTCTCCCCGCTGCCGCAGTTTCGCCGTGACCACGATCCTTCTAACCGGTTCGAAATATTGGCAATTAAAGAACCGGACATCGTCACACAATTAAAATGTATAATTTCCGCA
>DWKL01002984.1:0-12008 GCA_018249415.1 Phareas burnsi | reverse complement strand
TGGAGGGCGCGTCAGCGAGTGGGGGGGGTATTTTTTACACCTCGTCTCCAACGAACAATGTGACTTTCTTTTCAATTACTGGGGTCGTGGCGAGCGGCGACCACTCGAGAGACGGCCTAACAAACTTCATGCACTATTGGTTATTCATGCCTGGAAAACTAAATAGTGAAGTTATAAAAACATCAATTTAATACATATGATACTTATCTAAGGTTACAAAACTAAATATATGTATGTATTAGCATGTCGAGTAACCACATAGTCGAGTCGACTTGGCTCGTATTGCAGTGTGTGTGTGTGTGTGTGTGTATGATATGTTTTTTGATAAAATAATAATTAATTCAGCGTAGATAGATATTTGAAACATAACAATTGTTCCATATTGAATATGATGATTATCTACTTATATTTATAAAAATGTTAACACTCTTTTTATCTCAACAATATTGTAGATTAATGTTTAAAACATTTGCAAGAAATTAATATCCTACCAAATAATCTAACGGTATGTAGCCACACTCCTCGGAGTGGCGGACATGATCGATCGCGGTAGAGTCGTGCGTCTTCAAGCGAACTGCCCAATACGTATAGTGTACATCAAAAACTAAATATTTTAATTTCTATTTGATTATTTATCTTTTAATCGTAGTAATAAATTATCAGATGTTTATAGTGATATTAAAGGAAAGGAGACAGGTATCGACCAACAAAAAACTAAGGTAAAAACAAGGAAAAAAGCAGAAATATACACATTTTTAAACAAGACAGCTGCACCTAAACAAGTTAATGTACAAACCAGTTGCGGTGATCTTATTCGGACATAGAAATTTATCCCTTTCAATAATTATAATATTATTATAATCCTTATTAAATTCCAATTCCATTTATTTGCATTTCCTATTTAAATCTTCATTTTTAATCAGAGTCACACAATGTTTGGTCTTATTGGAGCTTTTGTACTTTTTTATTTAGCATTAATTGTATTATAAGCGGTCGGCAATACAAGCATCTCGGATTTACGACGGCCATTTTTAAATTTAAATTTACCTTTGTAAACATTTTGGTGTTACGACTCGTTCATTTAGATACCTTATATTGTTGTATAATCATAATAATGGATTGTCACAAAGATTGAAAAACTTTTGTTAACATTTTTAAAAAATAATTAGGTATTATTCTCTATTAGGATAAAGAATTTAATTATTTTTTATTATCTGTAGTGACCAATGAACATAGTATTTGGAAAACAATATTTTTAAATGAAAAAAAAAAAAATTGTTTCATTTTATCTAATAAAACAACTCTATGGGCTATCTTAGCACAAATCATACAGAGATTTTTAAATGATTTTTATTAAGTCAATACTTGGTGAATTATGCACTTGTAAAAATCGATCATTTTTTCAAAAGAGTAATAGAAGAACTCGAATTACACTTTTATTGAAAATTGGTTTGATTGAGAATATTATGTTAAGTAATTTTTGAGATATGGATTTTTTTACATGCTATTATTAATTTAATCACCGCAGAACTTTGCATTTCAGTGTCTTTGATAAATACTAAGAAATACAAAACCATTTTAACTGCTCAAAAAGAATGAGCATTTGCAATTTTATTTATTATTAATTTTTAATTTTAATCAAATATTCATCCCGAATACGGAACCCTTCTGTTTAAGCTAAAAGTTCATCAACGACCCATTAATGTCCCACTGTTAGACACAAGTCTCCTCTCAGATTGAGAAGGGTTAGGGCACAGTCCACCACGCTGGCCAAGTGCGGATTGGTAGACTTCAAACACTTTCGAGAACTTTGTAAAGAACTCTCAGATGATGGAAAGTACTCCACTATAAATAACAACGGTTCGTTGCTGTTGTTGTTGCTCTATATACATTAGCAACAAAAACAACACTTACTCTAAAGTGTTATAACATTGCAGTAAAGTGTGCGACTGTGACCACAAACAAGTTTTGTATGTCATGGTAGAAGCGAACAAGCATGCAGTTCACCAGATATGAAATAGTCACTGTCGCCCAGGACATCTGTATCCAACTTTACAGGAGTGTTACCTAAGATCGGTCACAAATGCGATGCTACTTCTGAGGACTAAGTCACTTGGAAAAGTGAATCTGTCTTACGTCACTCTTCAAAGAAGATCTAATCAACAATACAATACTGCTGCAAGGGAGAAATAAGCAGGGCGTTGTTGTCGTTGCAGGCAAATATTTTTTTTATCTTTAATAACATAGATATATGAAGTGCACTTTAAGCCTTTTTAAACATATGTGATAAATAAAATCATATTTAAAATACGAAAGAAAGGATAAAGCCAGTGAATATTAAAGGAAACGCGCCTGTACCCGTGGCTTGTACAGATCATAACCCATCTACAATGTTTTAAAGCACGTCGGGAACAGTCGGGAGCTGGATAGGTGGTAATGGTTAAAGTTCATGCGCGCTTCCTTGCTTCGAAGGGCACGTCAAACTGTCAGTCCGGGCTGTTGTCATTAAATATCAGACATTGGACGATGTCGGAGCCCTTATGGGCGGTTTGAAAACATCCTACACGAGTGGGCCACTAAACCGTATCCTCCTCAACCATTCGTGGTGGAGTACACACAGTCAAGTGGAGAAACCTGTGTCCAAGATCGGGATACAAAAAGAGGTGCAGTCAAACATAATATGCGCATCATAATCAACCCATTAATGTTCCACTGCTGGGCACGGATCTCCTCTCAGCATGAATAGGGTTAGGGAATACGAATTGGTCAGGGAATACCACGCAGATTAGTAGATTTTACACACCATCAAGAACTTTACAAAGAATTCTAAGATGTGTAGGTTTCCTCACGATATTTTCCTTCACCGTAAAAGCAAGTGACAAATAATTTCTAATACGCACATAGCTCGAAAAATTTGAGGTGCACGCGGGGTCCAACCCCGGACACCCAGCGTGCGAGGTCGGAATCTATACCACTAGGCTATTACTGCTTCTAGATTTCAGAGATCTTTTTACTTCCATAAATTCTGTTTATTAGGTTAGTGGTACCTCAAAACACCGAAGGAATCTCACCAATCAGATTGTAATTAAAACGTAAAACCAGTAGACCATTTAGTGCCTAAAGAGGATTCTCCACGTTCGGTTTAACTGCGATCGCAAAAACAAGTCAAACGCGAATTGAATTTGAACGTTCACCTTTTATACAGTCAGAGTAAAAAAGGACCTACAAGTTATATAGCAGAAAGAAAACAAAACTACGAGTACTACTAGTACTAGTATGTACGCTGTTCAAAGAAAACTATATGTTTTTGGAATCACCAATAGTAATTTGATTGATACGTTTTAAAAAGAACAGATTCATTACAACATAATTACATTACAAGACTGCATTACATTTCGACCCCACAACAGAAGAGTTTGCGATGTTCAAGCTGGGAGGGCGTAAGGCATTCTGACATAAGGCTTTCCAGCTTGCTCTTTATGGGATAGCTCCAGATAGGACAACTCTTGGAAATTGAGTATCAATCCCAAATAGTGGCAACCCTGGCCTATTTGAGGTTGATAGCCTAAAGCCAAGGGCTGCAGATGCAACTTAATCTCAAATGCACGCTCATTTGTTATTTCTACACAAAAATGAAATTTATTAAAAAAAAAAGACAATTATTTGCTATAGTGGTAAATGGTTAGAATACGTCTAGCCAATACGAATACCGGAAGACATTTTAGGAATATTCTTCATGCCTAATTTTGGATGGTATGCGCAATCATCAAACATTTCAACAAGAGCGGACAGTACAATCACCTTTACAAAAAGGACGATTACGACATTAATACTTATTTTAATTAAACCGAAGTTTGTATATCCTTATACGTACTGGAAGCACAAAGTCACTTAATGCGACATAGAACCTATGACAAACTTACCCGAAGGAAAACCACGAAATGTTCATAAATAGATATAAACACAAAACAATGGGTATTTTTGAGAGAGAAATCATGAATCCTACAAATAGCCGTGTCACTTCGCAGCTCCCACAATAAATGTGCACAGTCGTGTTGTGATTGTGGATGTGTATAAATAGTGATGTGTTTACTAGCGACGCGATTACATGATATTGGACACACAGTACACGGCTAAGTGGTGTTCTTGTGATGTTCTATTATTATGGTGCAGATGTTTCACATATGTTTTATAATTGCCGTTCATGAAGCAGCTCTATATTTAATGACCCTTAGCGAAATTGCGTTGATGGCGACCGAGAGAGCTTTCAAATCTTTTGTTTCCATCCTTGTACGCTAGCGTTCCATGTTTCCTAAACAATCTCTGTTAAGGAAACTTGGAACGCTAGCGTAATTGAAACGTAACGAAACTTATTATGGTCCCACTTGAAATACATATTTTCGGATATTGAACGTCATATATTTTGTCACATTTATATTTATGAACAAAAGGAACAACGCGGCTAAGTGAATTGAAGCGAATGCTAGTGCAAATGATTCAGTTGTTATTTTAGTCCCTAGTGTTAGAATGCCGCGGTGCCGTGTCCAGAGCTCAGCTCAAATTCATTCGTGAGATATTTTGTCTATATCCCCACTTCTATCTTTAACTTTTATTAGTTGTTCTGGTGCCGTTTCTCGCTTGTACACCGAAAATAACGTTGCAATCGAAATTTCCACAATGATCTTGCACTTGATTTTGATAAAATGTATCAAGTTTTATAAAACGAAAACATTCTAGCGACGAAATATAAAAATCTCATCTCACACTGTAACCTCTAAAAATATAAAGTCTATAGAATTGGCATCTCACTAACTGGAGCTTGACACAAACGTTTTAAATAGTACGACAAATATTAGAGCTAATCTAAAGATATAGAGCACGCCACAAAAACACTGGATGTAAACAAAACAGTTACGTTTACGCGACGGCACAATTCCTAAACATGAAGAATCAACGATAATAAAAACTGCATATTAAATGTAGTAGCGCAAAGCAAGAAGAATATGATAGTTCCAGTCTCACGTGGACGGAATGCAATATGACCATGACTTACACAATTGCCATTAATGAGACAAATCCTAATACTCAGTTAATTGATAGAGTAACTACTTGAAAATTGTCTCATTGCAATTCATATAGTGTATAATTAACTAACTATACTTAATAACTATACTATATACGATAAATCATCCAAGTAAATTAATTGTCTCTAAATTGACATGCTTCTATTATTCCAAATATTTTGGCTAGTGTATTCTGTATGTAAGAATTGGTAAAAAATTCTTAACCGTACTCCAGATGTTGGGAGACAATCATAACCACTTCTAGCCACTGAACACCAAATGGAATGCAAACCAATTAGCGGCTTCGTTTACATGACCAAAAAAATGATTTCTAGTTAACAGTATCCGCATATAACACATTATTAGCGATCATCCCGTTGGAGATCACGTAAACTGGCTGGAAGCCAATCTTACCTGCTGGAACCCAATTTCGATGTTTAATGAAAGATGATAAATTATCTTCTTGGACTTTGCGTTTAGGTATTTGTAACACAAATGTTAGTTTTCCCAACGCCAAGGTTCCATCTATTCTTACTAAACCCCTAAAGATACTTAACAACTTGACTTGTCAAATACCGGGACACAGTGCGACGAGCTCTGACGTTAGAGAGGTTAAAACTGTGATCTACTGACAGCAGATGCTATATGGCATAATGTTTTGTAATTTCACGCCCTGTTGTAATAGTTGTTCTCGTGTATGTGTTCACTGTTCTTAATATATATTGCAGAGAGATAAAGAAGATCTCAAGGCATGAAATTCCTTTGTATACATGTTTTACAATAAAGTGTATATAAGTAAATAAAAACAAACTTCTATTGTTTTGTATTGCAGTACCAATAAAATTTACACTCAGTCGGTTTGAATATGATCATCAACATCATCGCTCATTAATGTCCCACTGCTGGGCACGGGTTTTCTATCACAATTAGAAATGTCCGGCCATAGTCCACCACGCTGGCCAAGAACGGATTGGTAGACTTCACGCACCTTCGAGAACTTTACAAAGAACTCCCGGACGGTTGGGCTTCCTCATGATATTTTTCTTCACCGTTAAAGCAAGTGATAATTAATTTCTAATAATTTTCAAAGTTTCAATATATTTCCTATGATATACATGATATAGTTACTGTATTACGTACTCAAATCTCAACGCCAAGTAATTCAACCAATAATGAAAATCTGGAAGACTACAGATGTAAAATTGTATGTGTATAAGACACTACCTAAAAATAGAGTCTCTTGCAATTGTAACAGAGTTGCAAACTCCCTGTCATATGCATAAACTAATTCGATCCCACTTCAAAGAGCAAAGTAACTCATAAAATATATTATCAAGACGAGCCTACTGCATTAATAACGGCGTTTAACGGCTTCTGCGCAGACACTCAACAAGGTCTCTACAACGGATGACAAATATTAAATCGATTATGAAATTTCAGATACGCAACAAAGCAGTAACAAGAATGACACGTGTAAAACATGAAATGGAAATAGTAAAATGACAACGGTTAAACAATTATGAACGATTGATGACTCATAATTCATATTTATTAAAACATCACCAGATATTGTGGTCTATATAAAGTCAAGTCTGGCAGTAAAAGTGAAGTGAAATTTTATATTTCACACGCACCACCCACAAGAGCGAACGATAAATCCATTACATGTAGGCGCATAAAAAATCTATTTCCACGCGACGTTCGAACATCGGTTAGATTACAATTATAAATACAGAAACACCTCACACACGCAATTTCACACGGTTCGCGGGAAAACTTATTGTTAGTCATACTCGTGTAGTTTTAGGACAGGTGTCGGGCAAAATTAACGCTGGCAATACAACTGGAGTGTTTGTGGATGATCAGTAAGGGGGAGCTAAAAATATTATACAGTATTCTGTCTAAAATGTTGAAGAGAGCATACCCGCCCCCGCCGTTGTTTAACGATTGCAACGTACTCTGGCACGTGAATCTATTGTTTTCTTTAATGATGTAAGCATTTATAAACAGGGTTTCTTAGCTAAATTACGTTAGTTGACTGGTCAATAGGCAGATAAGAACTGCAAACTTCGAAATGCAAGCTTGATGTTAAACATATGTTGTCATATGACGACACTGAACAGTAGAACATTAATAATGATGATGATGATATAACTATTGTAAATAAGAAACAGATAGCCTGTGATACGATTTCGGTCTCTCGCGCAAGGGCTCCGGGGTTCGTATCCCGGGCATCTCGGACGCCCGATTTTTATATTAGTGCAAATATATTATATATTAGAAATTAATTATCACGTGCTTTAATAGCGAAGAATTCCTAAAAGATTTACGAACTCTATCAATTTAGTCAGTGTGATGGTTTGTTAGCTGATCCTTCTCATTCTGATGAAACGCATGTCCAGCAGTGGGACAGTAACGGGTTGATGATGGATTTAAATGAAAGAAAAACGCTACGGCACGTACGGCGTTACGAGACTTATATCGTACAAAACGTAAAAATACATTTAGTTAAACTATTTTAAATAGTTAAATTGTTGATATGTATGGTGGAGTGTATTTTTTGTTATTGTCTTCTGCTTGTGCTTGTGTCCCGTGAGGATGGGAGGGCGGTGCACACTGCATGTCTTAGCAAGATATATACCATCATACATGTTGGTCGCGGATTGTTGCGAGTAGTTTGTAGTTGTAGTTGTAGTAGTAGTTTTTTCCTAACTATTTTAGTCATATATAGATCAAACTTGAAGTAGAAAGAAATCGAAAAGAAATCACAACTTAAAATGTTTAAAACCCATACGTTTAAATTTTTTGTTTCAATTAGCACGTATCTACCATCGAAAGAATATTTCTTACAAGAAATTAAATATTACCCACATTGAACTTCTAAAGCGAGAATCTTGTATTGTATTGTATTTATTTAATGAATAATTTAGAGCTTTTATCACAATCATTAATTCGGCGGATACGGAACGGAAGACGAACACAATGGCGCCCACGCGCGTACTATTTCAGTTTTTAGGACAGCGCTGGGCTGGAGCTGGAAGGGTAGAGTTTGAATACAATCCTCTTAATAATTTATGCATACATGATAATGTACGCTTATAAAAAAGTGTTATAAAACATATGTTTTGAGAAGCTTTGTCTTCCAAGTCTCGAGTTACGGGAAGCGGGGAGTCAGCAGTGGGATCGTAGATAAGGCGCAGACATAGAGTCACAGTCATGTTTAAACAAGGTCATTATATAAAAAAAACTGGACCAATGGAAAAGACACTAGTCTAAATATTATCCACAAACTGATTAACATAATGCATCTACGGTAAAGGGAGTAGGTTAACGATAATTCTATATGGATGCGGAGTTAGAGGTCGGATTTTAATGAGCTAAACAAAAGAGGGACTAGCGCCATTTCCAGCTTTTAAGCGGCAGCTTAAATGCAATTCACATAATTACATTTAAGTGAATCCACTTTGATATTGATCCCTACGCAGAAGACCCATCTATATGTTATTTATTGACATATTTATTTAAAAAATTCGCGCCATGCTTGATATCAGAATTTAAATGTGTTCCCACAATAAATCTTCCACAGTGCGATCAAATTTTAAACTAGCCTGATAACTTGAAACTAGAAAACGGAGTAAGGTGATAATGATAAGGTCTAATATTGTCGTGTAGAGAGATTAGGAAAAAAAGATATTTTAAAAAAGTATATACAAAAATTAATGATAAATTTATAGTACCAAATAATTAAAACGTTTGTAATAAACAATAATAGTAATAATCAGTGAAACAGTAAATAGTATCTTTGGACTTTAACAATTAATGACACATGAAATACGAAATACTGATATGAAACAACGCTATGAAATTAGGCGTCAACAATAATCTGAGATATGAACTACGTATCTATAAAAAACATACTTACGATATGTTAGCGCTACATAGAAGAGATAAATACACTACAAACATTTCAATTAAATTATTGACTAATCAATAAAACATGACTAATCTAATATGTCCAAAGTTTACATTCTTAGGTCTCGATTGGAGGCATCCAATTGAATAATGGAATGGTCCCGATTATTCCATGTTCTAATATTAAATAATGATTTGACATACAAATTTGACTTTGACATAATAATACTGTCTCCCTTTATATGTTTATATGATGGGTGCACTGGATGCTAGCTTACTACTTTTTAACACATTGACTGCGGCGCTAATATTCGAAACAATCCACACGTGCGACGCATAACGCTACAGGCGTATTCCAGCACGGCGGCACACACCGGATGCGTTCAAGCCGCACGGGTGGCGTGGACGATAATACCCGACAGGTGTGTTTGCCGCAATCAATGCATTAATATTTAAAAAAATAAGAATCAAAGTATTCAAAGAATAAAAAAACTATTACTCCTTTCAATTACGTACAATAATAAAAGAATTTTGATGCGCATAAAATTACATTTTTCATATATTCACTGAATAACATATACATTTGACCAAGCTTCACGATTTTGTAGGCATTTATCGCGATCTTGAGCGCACTTATAGTTATCTTAAACCCATTCCCAAACGTATAGAGATATGAGTGGTAATCCACCTAACCATTTTATTTATTATTTTATTTTAGATTTCCTTGTAATTAATCATTGCGCTCATTCGTCGAATCGTGACCGTCCGAGGAGTGTGTGTCAAACAATAATTTCGTCGACATTGACAATGTACACAAATGTCGAACAAGCAATTAGCAGTTTACAAATTCACTTACAACAAATGTTTTGTCAGCTCAACAGATGTTATGAGGTAATTTCCTTTAAATATGAATTATATCATTACCAAAGCTATGAATAAAAATGTAACAATAGGACATATTACAAATATTATTTAGCTCTTATGGTGAGTTTTGAAAGGTGGTAGAATAATAAATATATTATTTAGCTGTTAGCAGTCACTTTTGAAAGGTGGTAAAACTTCAGTTAGTTCGGGGAAGTACTACCGTACTCATAATCCGTCGAGAAGCAGTTTTTGATTCGCTCGAAAAGGTGCGGTTGCCGGGCACACTTCAGTGAGATGACCATCTTAGTCCTCAAGAGTAGTGATGCATCTACGTACGACCTCGGAAAGATATTAGTTTCCTTTGAAGTTAGTTGCATTGACCCATGGGCTGCAGTGATCACTTAACATCATGTGGCCTGCACGCTCGTTTGCTACTCTACAAACATAAAAAAAAAATAAGAGAAACTACGGATAGGTAAGACCGCTTTTTAAATCTCTCCCCAGGCGGCGTCAGCTGGTGGGCGGCGCGCGGCGTGTGGGAGGAGCTGGCGTGGCGCGCCGTCATCTCGCGCGCCGCGCGCGTGCCCGCACACGACTCCGCCTTCTGCCGCCGCATCGCCGGGCCCGGCCTACACTGCAAGACCTGGTACCAGATCACGTGAGTGTCCGACGTGGTTAGAGCGGTCTGCGTTACAAAAGGAAATCAGATTTAACTTCGTGCTGGTTAGACAGGTATGATTAATGTCACCATCGTTTGTGTATGCGTGTATGTATTAACACTTTTTATGAAAAGTTAAATCTAGAAGTTCAACCTTGCTCGAGCTCCGGTGAAACTCCTGTCCATTAAACATTAGCTGCGCTAAGTGCACGTTTATGCTTTCATTACCTAAAATTAAAGTAAACATATAAATATACTTAGTGATTGTGTAGAATCAGCATATGAAACTTTCATTCATTTGATGCTAAGTGGGCACTGCCGACCATGGGCATCTGTAATCAACGCGAAGTAGGATTGAAGTCCTAACTGAGCTCGGCCTCAGATGCGTCGCTACCCCTGATGACTAAGTTGGAACGCCTCGTGTAAGTATCTCTCCCTTAGCGCACGCATCAACCCAGAACACAGCAGCGTTTGACACTACTGCTGTCAGGCAGATATGGGTATTGCCACCTGGAGATAGGGCACACCGAAGTGTTCTACCAGCTACGTTTCCCGTCAGCGCGGCGCAAGCGCTGGCGGCGGTGTGCGCGCGCGGCGAGCTGGAGGCGCTGGCGCTGTGGGCCGCCGACACCGAGCTGGCCATCGAGCGGCCGCTGCGCGACTACGCGCACTTCGTCGACGCCTGCTTCGGGCCCTTCTCCGTACAGATCGCTAAGGTGACGGATTCCAAACCCAACCCATGCTGGTATTGCGATCTTCCCGAACTTCCCTTCGCGATTATGCCAGAATTTACTCTACACTGGCTTGACTTAAGATTGGACTGTCGCTTTCCCAAGTTTCCCCCTCTCTTTACTTCCTTTTACAATTTATCCTCGTGCATGTAAGATACATGTATTCTGTATCCTTTACAATAAAAAGTATTATGTAATCATACATCCATCAACCCATAATAGTTCACTGCTGAACATACGGCATAAGTCTTCCCTGAAAGACGGAACAGGAGGAATATCGTAGTCACAACGCTTGTCCGTATGTATTAGTTAGCACAGTCGATAAATAACTTCGTAGGAACTCGATCTCCTCGATGTAATCTCTCAGCCGTCTCCTACGCCCACGGGACGAGAGAACGCGTCGACCTGCTGTTAAATGTTATTGCCTGCAAGTTCCTTTGAATTCTCGTAAACGTCCATACGAAATCTGTTCTACCGATTTCAGTAAAAGTCCCGGGCAAACAATTGGATAAACTGACATTCAAAGAATTCGTACACGGTACATGTAGTTGTTATTTGTCAACAATATTGAACCAGCGCACGACTAGCTGCCGACCGCGACGCGTGGACTCGAACAAGCTACGTATTATATCTTGTATTCGACTACATCTTTCAGTCGGCACCTCGACATCTATCTGTATCTGTCCAGTACCTAGCATATACATGTCCAGTACCTAGCATATACATGTCCAGTACCTAGCATATACATGTCCAGTACCTAGCATATACATGTCCAGTACC
>DWKL01002983.1:0-12008 GCA_018249415.1 Phareas burnsi | reverse complement strand
CAACAACTGCTTCACGGCGGATGATGAGGGCGGTGGTGGTACTTCCCCAGACGAACGATTGTTCTACCACCTATTGTCAACTAAATGTAAAAAGTTGCCGACATTATGCCATGGGGCTTTCCAAAAAGGTGCAAAAAGAACTCTACTTCCAAACCGGCGATGCATTGGCAATTCTGGTGTTGTAATCTCCATAGGCGACCGTGAATTCATTCCATCAAGTGGCTCGTCTGCCTTATCACTAGGTTAAGACATAAAAAACTATGTTAGATTTAAGTTAAAATAACGCGGAAATTATACATTTTTAATTACGTAACGGGTACTCACGATACGTGTTTTTTTTAAATATAGGCAATTAAAAAAACCGCATACCGTAAGTACCCGTTACGTAATTAAAAATGAAAAACTTTGTTATCTAATAGACAATACCGAAAAATATTTATAAGAAAAACTGTATACGATCCTATCCACTTTAAGTCTTCGTTCCATCTCGAACATATAAATGTCGAGGAACAAACAAGAACAATCATATATTTGAAGTTAAAAGCAACTTGTAGTTAATCATCGCAATTGAGGACGAAATGGGAACAACACTCGTAAATAATCACTCTGATGTATTTATGAACGAAGTTTTACCGACGATGTTAGTTACACTTTTATTAATTACAAAGCGTTATGTATTCAGAAAGTTGGAATAAGTACGTACACAGATTCGAGTTGCATTTTCATTTGATACTTGGGTAAAGAAAGGAACATTTCCCATAAATATTAATAAGTTAGAACAACTCTCGTAAATAGCGATGTTGATGTATTTATGAAATAAGTTTGTTCTTGCTTTCTCTCTTTTATTAATTACGGTGTATTATTTAAACTCGAAACTTTTGGGTGATAAAATGTTGTAGTTAGGTATATAGATAAAAGAAACAAACAAACGCTGTCTGGACACATATCCCCAGATTAAGACACTCTGTGTCGTGGGTACCATAGACACATAGTAGAAACAAGACGAGTACACAAACACCTAGACCCAGAACAAAAATTAGATGGCTGGCTGGGAATCGACCGCGGAGCCTAACTGCTGCGCCACGCATGTCGTTAAACACAATATACTTTGATTACAAATTTTAATAGATAGACGATGGACTAGAACTTAAGCGCGGACGAAAAAAGGTACAAAAATAGGCGCCAAATGTTGAGGGCTTCTGGCACATATTACAATCAAAACATATCTTAAAAGGTATGTTTTGATTTGAAAATTTGATTTGAAGGAAAGTTTAAGTATGATAGATTTTGAATAATTAATTACTCAAAATCTATCACGCTAAAATTTTCCTGTGAAATAATTTTTCGTATAAAAAAAATTAAAAAAATCAACAAGAAAATGCAGCCGCGACAGTGCAGTTTTATAGCTTTGGTGTGCTCATCTATAGCGTTTATGTCCTCACCATTATCCAGGGTCGACTAGCAGAAATACCTGCATAAAGACTATAATTTTAATAGTTGCTAAAACTATAGTTTCGCCGGGGAGGTAGCATCCTGGTGTTTCGGTTTGAGATGCGGTTGCCGGGCACACTTACAGTGGGCGACCATCTTAGTCCTCGGGAGTAGTGACGCTATGTACGACCTCAGATAGAACTTCAGTTTTGTTTGATATTACATATGGGTGTCCATGGATTGCAGTGACCACTTAACATCGAGTGGGATGCACGCTTGCTTGCAGCTCTTCTAACAAAAAAACATCCAATTAATATATCTAACGAAGAAGTACATTAATAAAAATTAAGTTGAGATTAATTAGATACATCTAATTAATCTCAACTTAATGGGCGCATTCGGAATAACCATCCGATATTTTATAGCCATTTCCTAGTAGCAGTATCCTATCCTAGTAGTGTTACTAGTAGCAGTATTCGATAGTTCCTCTTGTCATATCGATAAAGAAAAACAAACTATAAAATAATTTCAAAAACATATTTATTCGTAACTCTCAATCACAAAACGAATGGGTATCGACAATTAAATTGACGAAAATTTTTAGTATGTATATACAAATTTATATAAATATACAAGAGCGCTTCAATATTTAATGATGGAGACAGAGACTGTTATTTATTGTAAAGAATAGGATAGATTACAATAACATTACATAAGGCGTTCCTAATTAATTTAATCGTGTAATTGTTACTCACTTATGCGACTTATTAGATGCCGATATTTCGACCCAATTTCATAGATCGTGGTCACGGCGAAACTTCGGCACTGGTAAATTTCGTCGTGACCGCGATCCATCCAATTGAGTCGAAATATCAGCATTCAAAAATCGAATATCACAACTACCCGTTACATAAATAAAATGCATTAATTCCGCGATAATATTAACTTAAAATCTTCTATTTCAGTGATCACAGTGAATGTAAACTCCTGTTCTATTTGGGGTTTAGTTACACTGCAGCGGCCACTTAACACGTTGAATGCGGCGCTAATATTCGAAACGATCCACCCGTGCGGCGCGTAACGCTACAGGCGTGTTCCAGTACGGCGGCACACGCCGTATGCGTGCGAGACGCACGGGTGGCGCGGATAGTAAAACGACAGGTGTGTTTGCCGCAGTCAATGTGTTAACATCAGATGCAGTAAAACATCACAGCATATCTCGCATCCGTACGTTCCGTCGAACTGCATTGTTGAATCCTTCACGATACTGGTAGAACACGTTGCTAGACGAGATCACGTCGGCCACCGCATCTGAGAACAAAGATGGCATATGCAATATATTTATGAGAATGTAGAATGTATATACGCTTATGACGCTGCAGGAACCTGGCCTCTGACATTGGGGACAGTCCGCGAGCTGAAGACAGCCCTGCGGACTATAAAACGAGGTACGCTAAGAGTTTTTTTTGCGGTATACCAAAGTGAAAGAAAAAAAAATAAACCAGTAACAGCTTTCCGTGTCCAGTTGTCGAACATAAAAAAGATTGCCGACGTGATAATATTATTCGTCGCTCTTTTGTCTGAGGCACCAAATTAGGGTTTATATCTTATATAGACACTATATATAATCAAAGTCTGGAGCAACGCTAGCTGAAACCTATATTATATTTGAAAACTGGCTATAGTTGCTTTAGTATCCACGTTGGTTATTTTATCATTTTGACTGCGGCAAACACGCCTGTCGTGTTTTACTGTCCGCGCCACCCGTGCGGCTCGCACGCGCACGGTGTGTGCCGCCGTACTGGAACACACCTGTTGTGTTGCGCGCCGCACGGGTGGATTGTTTCGAATATTAGCCGCCGCAGGCAACGTGTTAAGTAAGAAGAGTAACAAACGAGCGTGCAGGCCACCTGATGTTAAGTAGTCACTGTCGCCCATAGACACCCGCATCTAATCTCAAACAAAACTGAAGTTCTATCTGAGGTCGTACGTAGATGCGTCACTACTCCTGAGGCCTAAGACGATCGCCTCGCTGTAACTGTGCCCGACACCGCACCTCTCCAATCGAAACACAAGTATTGCTTCACAGCGGATTATGAGGGCGGCGGTGGTACTGCCCCGGACGAGCTATAGCTCTACCATCTATCTAAAGTGACTAAAGATAGCTCAGCCAGCTATGGAACGAGCTATGCTCGGACTATCTTTGCGGGCTAAAGTCCAAGACAAGAGAAAAAAGCTAATACAGTACATAGATTTCCCCTGGAAAGATTCTCCAGCATTTACCGCGCTTTGCGGTGCGTGTTGATAATTGGAGCAGATGAGTAACTCGGCGAGAACGTGCCTGATCATCTCAAAGTGTTACGTATGCAGAGTACACGTATCCAGTAAGTAATGGCAGCAGAAGTTGGAGAATACGTAAATGAATTTGGGGTAGCAGATGTGTCCGGGACAATAAACGTCCGCGCATGGTTATTAATTTCAATTAAAACGAGAAATATAGCCTCCGGGATAACCGATACTGTGCATTTGCGATTAAATTTTGAACGAATTAAAAGTAGGGTTATTTGTGTTACGGTTTATATATTCCATCGTAATATATGACTAGTTTTTGACACCTGCAATCCTATTTGGCATTGGTTAGGGTTGTCCATGGGCGGCAGTGACCACTTACCATCAAGTGAACTAATAACTTGTTTGCTATTTCGCTGTAAAAACACTTATACAAACAAATGATTTCTTCACTCATAGCCCCACACTAGAATACCCTGTGTCTTAGGTACCATGCACACATACAAGACGAGAACACAAACACCCAGACCCTGAACAGAACTCTAAATTCAATGAATGAGTGAAGGCAAACATCTAAACAATCTTTAGATGTACGCTTGGTACGAAACCCTCTGCGTGTCAGACCGGAATGGTAACCACTGCGCCACGCGGGCCGTCAAAGATACCTAGATGAGATACTTGAAATCACCGTATATAAATCAAGACAAAAATAGATATTTAAACGTTACAAATGACTCAGATATCAGAATCGATTTCGGTCACTGACCATCCATTCAAACTGAGGATTGGTAACAAATTTTTCAGCGTATATATCGTAGTAGACAAATCCATTAGTAATCATTTACAAATCTTTCTAAAAGAAGAAATATTTAAAAGTCTAGAAATGACTTTCTTCAGCTCTGGAAATCCGCCGTGAAGCAATTCTTGTGTTTCGTTTGAAGAGGTGTGATTGTCTGGTACACTTACGGGCGAGGCGACCATCTTAATAGATCATCTCAAGAGTAGCAACGCATCTACGTACGACCTCAAGGACTTCAGTCCTGCTTGAGTTTAGATGTAGATGTCCGTGGGACACAGTGACCACTTATCATCGAATGGCATGATCGTTTGCTATTCTAGAAGACTAGTTGCTACTTTACGGAATACTTTCCGTTCCGTTTACGTTTCCCATGCAGTGGGACGCGCACTGACAACGGGCCACGTATATAAAATACCGGGTCGCATCATTGTCCCTTTGTATACGATCAAACATGCTCGTAAATTAACAACACGTGTTGAGTCAGATAAGACGTCAGTCCCATTTAACACATTGACTGTGGTAAACGCATCTGTCGTGTTTTACTGTCCGCGCCACCCGTGAGGCTCGCACGCATATGGTGTGTGCCGCCGAACTGGAAGACGCCCGTTGTGTTGCGCGCCGCACGGGTGGATTGTTTCGAATATTAGCGCCGCAGTCAATGTGTTAAGGTTAGATGTGGTTGTCGCGTTAACATCGGGCGGTCGTCAGGCACGTTTGCGCTACTCTTCAAACATAAAAACAGACTTAGATCCGAGAACCAAAAACGGATTTTGAGCACCGACTATCCATTCAAACGGAGGACTGGAAACTAATTTCTCAGCGTGTACTACGTCGCAGACAAGTCCGCTAGGCCGCGACGCGAGCCAGCCCGCAGTGGGCGGGGCCCCAGCACAATCAAGTCGGCGTGTTTGCGCTAGTTAATTGCCGACATTGTGCTCGCTATCGCATTATGTAATCTTGCTCGCTGGATACTCGTTGTCTTTAATCACCCTCTTTGCGTACGTCGCTTACGCTCGGTGCACACTGGCGACGTTAGATTCGTATATTACCAACCATATTTTAAATCGAATAGTATTATTTTAATCGAATTAATCGAATAATATTGTTATGTTATCCATCGTCAACCGATTAAGACGTTGACTGCGGCGGCTAATATTCGAAAGGTTCCAACCGTGCGGCACGCAACACAACAGGTATGTTCCAGTACGGCGGCACACACCATATGCGTGCGAGCCGCACGGATGACGCGGACAGTAAAACACGACAGGTGTGTTTAACTGTTGCATATGATGTCTAGTTATGAAGTAGCAGTAATTTTTGAAAATCACCCTCTTTTTTCATTTTATGTGAGAAGAGTAGCAAACGAGCGTGCACGCCTGATGTTAAGTGGTCACTGTGGACCCCGAACGAACTATAGTTCTAGTCGAAATATCCTCGTTTTAGCTATAATTTGCGAAATGGTTTTCGTATGTAACGGGATTATAGCTTAAGTACGGCAGAAAAAAAGACCTAGTAAAATAAAACAAACGTATTGCATCGGAAGACATTAATATCATTACACATGACATTAAAGGAAAACGGAAAATTTAGTATGTAAGTACATTTGTAAAAAATAACATATGTGCACGAGGCGTTACTGTCTTATGCCGCAAGCACAGTGTTCAAAGCGATAGCGATCGGAATATAGCGTAGCATAGCGGGTCCAATGTTCCTCTGTCCATCAGGGTACTGGTGACCTACTCGAGCAGGTGCCGTTTGAATAGACGCTCATTACTGAACTAAGGGATCGTTCAGGGTTGATAAATGATGTGAGAATTGAAAGACGGTTATAGGCTTTATTCAGGAGACGATTGCCTTTTTTATGTTTGAAGAGTAGCAGTCGGGCCTGCAGGGCATCTGATGTTAAGTGGCCACTGCAGCCCATCACCTAGATCAAATGCAACGTTTCATTTGCGGTCGCACGTAGATGCGTCACTACTCCTGATGATTAAGATGGTCGCCTCGCTGTAAGTGTGTCTGGCAACCACACCTCTCCATCCGAAACACAAAAACTGTTGCACGGCGAATTATTAGGGCAGCAGTGGCACTTCTCCGGACGAACTATAGTTCTAACACCTACCTGAACAATCTATCAAGCTTAATCCTTAAGTTTAATTGGTTTATTCATATTTTTATCTGTTTTTTGTTTAATCTTTGTTATCATACCGAAGAAAAGATCTTTCTTTCTTTATTTTTCCGTTCTGTCGGCGGTGGTACTTCGGTACAGATTACGGCCTGTCGCAATAGATGTCCGGGGTTCGAATTCCGCACGCACCGTTATATATATATATATATTATAAAAAAGTACCGAAAAACATATTAAAAAATTCCAAAACCCTATTTCCAAAATCATTACGTTCCAGTAACAAGTGTTCCAAGAACAATCAATTAATACTCACGAACAAACCGGCGAATACAATTTCAATTTTCAATAACTTCCAAAATTATCAATTTACTTAATGATACCGGCCGTAATTTACTTTGGCCAATAGCGATACGGCGAAACAATGAAATCGAGCGGCAAATTAAACCAGAGGGAATATTAACAGAATTTGAGAGGAATCAAGTAATCAGTAGGGCTATTACAGCGGGAGCGTAGTGCGAGCGGCAAATCAAACAGTGGAGTCGATTTGAACGCGCCGCCCCGAATAATCTGTCCTATTCAAATTGTCTGTATCCCGGGGTTTAAAGTCGATAGGTGGTAGAGCTATAGTTCGTCCGGGGAAGTACCACCGCCGTCATTATGATCCGTCGTGAAGCAGTTTTTGTGTTTGAGTTGGAGAGGTGCACATTTACATCGAGGCGACCATTTTAAGTCTTCAGGAGTAGTGACGCTTTGCATGCCTCAGATAGAACTTCAGTTTTCTTGGAGTTTAAATGTGAGTGTACATGGACTGCAATGACTTAACATCAGGTGGCCTGCGAGCTCGTTTGATACTCTTCAAACATTAAGCAAAAAGTCATACATCGTTAGGGGCCCCAAGAAAAAAGAAAGGTAGAGCCAGATAGAAAAAGAAATAAGAGTGAATTTCTAGCATGTGCAATCACATTATATACGTAAATTGTTTAGACGCTGCGGTAGAAAATACACACAAACATACACAGACTGCTAAAACTTCTTTACGGTTTCGGCGTACTTGGGCAAAAGCATTGATAGCCTAGTGGTTAAGATTACGGCCTGTCGCACTAGATGTCCGGGGTTCGAACCCCGCACGCACCTCTAATTTTTCGAAGTAATGTGCGTATTAGAAATCAATTATCACTTGCTTTAACGGTGAAGGAAAACATAGTGAGGAAACCTGCACGTTGAGAGTTCTGTGTAAAGCTCTTGTAGGTGGTTAAATTCCATCAATCCGCACTTGTTGAACTGTGGCCCAACCCTCATTCTATGAGGAGACCCGTGTCCAGCAGTGGGACGTTCATGGATTGATGATGATGCATTTCGGCAAAAAAAATTACTATGTGCGCGTCCTTAACAAATTCGCTCGAATTAACAATGTATTCAGACGCCAATTTAATGTAAATGGAATATTAACGTTAAATCAAACAGCCAAGTCGATTCAGACGCACCATCCGAACAATTAGTTTATACAGCGGCTCATTACAACTTGCCCGCCATTGTTTGAGACTCGGGATTAAGCGCTCCGCAGAAGTTTCACGTGAACGTACATTACATTCGAGATCAGATCTAAACATGTAATCAACTAGAATTACTATAAATCCAAAGCCGAGAGTGAGATTTTGTATTCAAAGATCACAGAGGTAGGAATGTTATAGACTGTTTAAACGCATGTTACGAGTATGTGCTTAATAACAATTCGTATTCTTTATCATTTACCGTACCGGTCTGACACGCTGAGGGGCCCGGGTTCGATTCCCAACCAGGCCGAGATAAATGATGAATTTAGATTTCTGTTATGGATGTGGATATTTGTGTACTCGTTTTGTATGTGTCCATGGTTGCCGCGACATAGGAATTTCTAGTGTAGGACTATGAGTGTAGAAATCGTAAAAAAAATAAGATATAACCGATAAAAATGTCGGACACTCAAAAGGCTGGCAAGTTAAGTATTACGCTTGAATACGGAACCCTTAGATGATCGTAAAAAATAATGACTGATTATAAAAAAAATACTCAATATATCTAAGCCTAAGTGCGATTTTTGGATCATAAATAAATAAGACAAATTAAACTACAAAAAAAAAACCGACTACAAAAACACTAATCTAATTAAGTTGTATATGTCTCGCCGAAAAAGGGAAACAGAAGACGCCATTTCGATTTTTTGAAATTTATGTACCCGATGTACCCGCTACCAAGACAAATCCAACGGCACGTCGTATATTAAAATCCATCACGGAGAATAGGCCACAGCCCGTACCAAAGAAATAAACATACATGAAAAGATAAATCTGCTTTTGTCGCAGTCCACCCGTGCGGCACGTAACGCAACAGACGTGTTCCAGTACGGCGGTACACACCGTATGCGTGCGAGCCGCACGGGTTGCTCGGACAGTAAAACACTACAGTTGTGTTTAACTGTTGCATATGATGTCTAGTTATGAAGTAGCAGTAATTTTTGAAAATCACTCTCTTTTTTCTTTTTATGTGATTTTTTCTTTGTTCTTTTTATGTCAATGTATTAAAAAGATTATAACATGTTTTTATAACGTTACCATAGTACCGTAGCGCCGCTACGCCGATCGTAGCCGTAGAGAGAGCCAAGTCGCGGGCCGTAGACAAGCTACGTGACCGACATCGGGAGGTCTTTACATTCATTATTATAAGTTTTTAAGGGGGGGTAAACCATTCGTAGTTGAACTTTGGAGACAACATTACCACAGCTATATCTGTCTTAAAACAGCAGTATTAAACGGTGCTGTTGTAATTGTACTTCTGTTTAACTGTATTTTTGTATTAAAACAGCAGTGTTAAATGCTGCTGTTTTAGTTATATTTCTGTTTAACTGTATTTCTATTTTAAAACTGCCGTGTTTAATGCTGCTGTTACAATAAATAGTATGCGTGGAAGTAATGCCTCCAAAGTCGAACCACGAAAAGTTCTACTTTTTTAATTACATAAATTATTTATTCTTTAATTTTTTTTTTAATATTTTTTCAGGCAATAGTCAAAAATGTTGTATTTTTATACACATTCATTCATTATATTTATAATAAAAACTATCCATTCACAGGTCCACTGGAAGAAATTTCTTGTAATAATTTGGACTGTCTTTTTTTTAATTTTTTTTTCTAATTCCATGTAAGCACATGAAAAAATGTTTAGAAAAAAAAAAAAAAAGATTTTACACAAACGTAATGTAAGTAATAACAAATGATGTAATAAAATTCTTAAAATGAATATAACAATCTAAATATAACAATTGCTAGTTATTATCGTCACTAAAATTCAACGTCTATTAAAATATCCGCTCGCGACTAAATTATCTGGATTAATATGAGAACGGCAGACAATCGGTTAAGTACGGCGATTACCGTGGATCAGGTGTTCGATTCCCGGGCGGGTGACGGCGAATGAATATTAACAACCCTTCCTGGCGGGGTAATTGAAAATAATAGGCGGGCGAGTAACTCGACGTATGATTAACGTTATGTGATAATAACGGGGATGAACGCTCGTTCTGGAAGGCGTTCTGGTGGGGGCGAATGTTTGTTTTACTGTATAATCGCTATGTTATATCGTATACGTGTACTATGCCTTTATACGTTTTATAAGCAGTTTAGGTAGTCATTTAAGAAAAAAGCGATCTCGCATGTCGAAGATTTAGCATATAATATATTTATGTTATATATCAAATAATATATATTTTATTATTTTCTACGTGGTATGAATTTCGACCTCTTACGTAGGGCGTCCGAGGTTCAAATCCAAGACCCGGAGATCAGCATTTTCGAAGTTATGCGCGTATTAGGAATTTTATAGATGGTATAACTATAGTTTGACCAGGGAGGTATCACCGTCCCCTTAATAATGCCTTGAAGCAATTCTTGAACCACGCAATATCTATAAGCGACCATCATTAGTATTTTTGACGTATCGACGTACGACTAGGTTCTACGTTCCTACGATCTCAGATAGGACTTCAGTCGGTATGGAGTAATTTGTAATTTTATTTGTCGGCCGGATATGAAAAATATTCACTTAATTTATTTAAAATAAAACGATATCCTGCACGCACCTCTAATTTTTCAAAGTTATGTGCGTATTAGAAAATAATGAATTAATCTAAGAATATCTGTAATGTTCTCGAAGATTCGCGAAGCTTACCAATCCGCACTTGCCCATTGTGGTGGACTATTGCGTAACATTTCTCATGCTGAGAGAAGACCTGTATCCAGCAGTAGAATATCAATGGGTTGATAATGATGATGATGATAAAAATTATATTACCTTGTTTTTCCATCTGTGCTATTGGCACTATCCTTCCAAAGAAGTCTTTGTGGACCTAGAACAAAACAGTACATTTTAATTAACCACTCGAATTCATGTTACGTTAGACACAGCATCCCCATCCGCAGAAGTATAAACAGTTTTAGTTCATAATCTAAAAAATGCTCGTAACTAATGCTGGGTACACAAACGTGTTTCTCGCGCGCAATTAAAAAACATATCATTTGCGGCGTTGGTCTCGCCCGCGGCGGCGCATCGCCAATTAGACGCGAGCTTTAGACTCCGGTTACAGATCAGCGGAGCTTACAGCGAATGACGAATACTGATATTATATGAATATCTTTTTTTTTGTATGTTTGTAAAGTAGTAAACGAGCATACAAGCCACCTGATGTTAAGTGATCACCGCAACCCATGGATACCCACATCCAACCCCAAACAAAACCGAAGTTCCGTTTGGCGTTGTAAATGGATGCGTCACTACTCCTGAGGACTATGATGGTCGCCTCGCTATATGTTATTCCGACTGTCTGACACCTAAAACTGGTGGGCTACTAGTAACAATTAAAACTATATCGTATGTGATAGTATAACATTTCATATAAATGTAGTCTATCATCAAACTATTAATATCCCACTGCTGGGCACGGGTCTCCGCTCAAGATGAGAAGGGTTAGGCCATAGTCCATCACGCTGGCCAAGTGCAGATTGTATAAATGTAGTTACGCTAAGTTGGTTCGGTGATAATTTCTACAAATCTTTTACACCAGGCTGATTTCTATTTGGACCCGTCAAATCGGGGTCGATGAATTGATTAATTTAGACTGTCTAGGTATTATCAATTTGTGTCCATGCTATGAATGATAATTCATTTGTAATGATAGATAATTTTCTAAACTTTTTAATTACTTAACGGGTACTCAAGATATGCGTTTTTTTTAATTTCGATCCAGTTGCATGGGTCGTGGTCACGGCGAAACTGCAGTGGCGGAGAGAAACTATTGACAGGCACTAGTGGTAGATTAGTCTATCTACCCTA
>DWKL01002982.1:0-12011 GCA_018249415.1 Phareas burnsi | reverse complement strand
ATACTTGATTAATCATAAAAATGTTTTAAGAAATATAAGAACAAACTTAACGTAGCCGGCGATTCTTATAAGTAAAACGTGTTAAAATTTACTTTGAAGCTCTTGCAATTTTGGTTTTATGTTTTAGTTTAAGTTTTAGGCAAGCATAGTTGTAGGCAAAACCTTGGGATTTTAATAAAATTGCGGTGCCATTAAAAAATTACTATTTTAATAAGATTAATATTTAGACATTGACCTATCAATCAATATATAGAGAGTTTATTTGGGTTTGTTTCATGTTATCAAAATGTATGGGTAGTACACATAAAATATGTGGTCGTGGTGACATCATATAATTTAAAAAGCGGCAATTCGATGAGAAGGTCACTAACAAAGTTATTATCTTTTCAGATCCAGTCTATCTTGCGGACAATCTTGCGGGATGAAATGGTTACTGGATACAGAAAACGACTAGAGGACAAGTCCGGGTTGCCACCGGCGGGCACGTCGGCCGACAAGCCCATGGAGATGGACAACGAGACTATCATCAGTATGGTGACTAAGGCCGTCACTGTGATCATGAATAGGCTCAACTCGCTCGCACTGTTTGACGGGCCCGACAGCAAGGTGGCCACTCTGGTGGCCGCCGCCAATAGCCACGACAACTTGTGCCGCATGGACCCCGCGTGGCACCCCTGGCTCTAACCGCTTGGACGTCGTAAGGCATGTGCAGCCATCTAGAGCGAGACATCCGGGCACCACGCCATCTTTATTATTTTAAAATATGACTATATTTTATGACCCGGAAACTTTTATTAAGAAGTTTAAATATTTCAACTTATTCTTAAGACACTGTGAGTAGACAAAGTCAGGTTTTCTTATAAGTTAGACATAATGCCAATCTTTAGATGTATTCCTTGAAGATAGGGGTGAAAATTTACTGTATTTTACTTTCATACTGAACACTACGCCTTTTAAATAGAAAATATTTTAATGACTCCGTCTAAAATCTCCAAATAAATGCCGCTACCATAATTGCATATCTTCATCGCGGCTATGTGCTCGATAGCAATACATAAACACCATTTTTTTTCTGTGTTTGGGTCAATGTTAAAAACGATTAAACCCATTTTGACGGAACTCTCTTTTAAAGAGGGTTTTAACTGTGTTAGTAAAATATTTAGATTTTCTGTTTCCTAAAGAAGCAGACCGTATACAGGGATCATCGTGGGCGGAACTGCGCGGATCAGCTCATAATTAGATGGTCATTAAGCTGTATTTGCTTAATGGTTCGACCGGTTGATCAAATCAATTCGAATGATTGTCTCCGCGCCTAACTCCTGCTCGCTCGTCAGTATGGCGTCAGTCAATCCTCAGATGGAGCGCTCTTCGATCTGATGTTTCCGTCCTCTTAGTGTTGGTTAAGAACTCACAGAGCCTTACGAAATAAGATGATTTAGAAACGAATTTAGTGTGTTCTATGTGCAACACATGGAACTGTAATTACATTGTGTGTATGTTTGTCCACCTCCTGCCGAGTCCTCGTCGTGTCTACAGTTGGTGCACGAAATATTACAAATATATTAATATGCTTCAGATAAGGATCTCAATTATTATGTAGTTTTTTTTAAATCTTAGATAAGGGACGTTATTTTCTTTGAGAGGACATGACAATGGAAAGTTCTCAGCAACGCCCTGAGTATCATGAAGTTGTTAGTTTAAATAGAGTTTAGGTTTTGTAAATATTATGTCATTGTCTTTTTAATACAAACAATTGAAGTGCAGTCGTACCTAAAAAATAGTTTAAAGGATTTTAAATAAGAGTAATAGCAATTTCTGTTGTATGTGGAATATTTTGTATGTTCAGTATAAGGAACATATAGCAATGCGACATCTGTGGTAATATATAACAAACAATAATAATGTCGCGAGGTAACTTCGAAATTTTGGAATACGTAATTTGATATCGCGAAATGATTAAACCTTATTCTTACACGCATTTGAATGTTTTGAATACTATATATTATATATTGTAAACTTTTAATTTTGTAGGTGAAATTAAAATGATTACTAAGGAGCATATTTTATTGACTCTTGTGTAGAAAGTGCAAGTAAATGTTATATTCTATGATTGTAATTATGGTAATTATACAATAAAAGTTTTAAAAAAGTTTTGTTTTTTTTTTCATATCTGCGGAGTGAATGATACCGTTTGATTCATCAATTAGAAATGTTTTTGAAATTAATAGACGTCATTTAGAAATAGACGTGGAAAGGGTTTAGAATGTCTACGTAATGCTAATGCATGTGAAAGAAGTCGGATTGCACATTAGCGCGGCGGTGTGTGTTGCAGCGGGAGAAAGTATCAGGACAGCGCCGACGGCAGCCGCCGCCTGCCGCGCCGCTCTCCGCCGCTCGCTCACTCGATCGCCAGAGATAGTAAAACTGATTTCATCACTAACAATGGGAAAGAAAGTGCAATAATTGTGGGATGGCGCAGGAACGACTCGCGTATACCGCAACGCGAAGCAACAATGGCGTCGAGTTAGTTAACCCATTAATTTATTTTATATTGATTTAATTACTGGAATACCTTCAATCCACACTTACTAGGTTTACAGGGAATATAATGTGATCCAAGTAATGGTACAGATATTAAAAAGGAAATATACCATGATAATAGGTATATGTTTTGTCGTCATATTTGATTCAACTTTGAGTAGGTAGGTAATTCCTGTTTACCTTAAACTTATTGGTATGTTCCATAACCTCCAATTGGAGTTCCGATTTGTTGAATGATCGGATCTCAGCTCTTTAAATGGACATTGAAGCTTTAACATAAATTGTCACTATCGCCCATTGACAGCTGTTACCGATACCAAATAGGATATGTGTTTTATTCAAGGTCGGTCATAGATACGTTATTTCTCCTGAGGACTAAGTTAAAACGCGTTATATTATTTTCCGCCTTAACACAACGTTTAAATAAACTCGGAGTTTTATAATAGGTGGTTTAAAGTACTGTAATAAAACAGTAATGAAAAGTTATCATCATATCTATCATTATTGAGGCACCACCATTCCTCGGCCGTCAAAGTAGCATACACTCCATCCGCTGGTAAGTGGTCCCGGTTGCCCATGGCATTTTTAATTAACTCCGAATAGGAGTGAAGTCTTACCTAAGGTACCGGCCACATGCGTTGCCGTCTCTTTGGACGAAATTGGAATCGTATTAGTGTCTCTCTTATCTCGCACTACAAATATGAAAACAGCAAAGTTATAGTATACTGCTGGTATAAAGAGGAAATAGTAGTGGCAGCGGTGCCTTCGGTGTCAAAGCGTGAAAAGGTTTACCACATTTTAATATCTTGTCAAACACTTGAAATTGTGTGATTGCATATTTCTCAGATAGTAAAACAGTAACCAGTTCGTAATATCAGAGTTACCGACAAACCGACTTGGAGGTAAACAGATTTTAGACTTGGGTAGATAAACAGATAAAACAATTTATAAAAAAGAACATGTAATGGACTTATGTACTATTTTCCCGGTTTGATAAAAACATCATCTGGATCACGTTTCGTTCGAAAAGATGGTGCTGAGTCGGATGATCGATTCGGCGGCGGATCGAGTGGCGGTCGGTAGGTGCGGTGCTGGTGGCCGCGCGGCGCGTTGCTAGGGCCCCGCGCCGGCCGCGCCACGTCGCCGCGCCCCCGCACCCGCCGCCGCGCCGGCCGCCTTCGCTCGCTCACTTCACTTCAGTCCGCTCCGCGCCGTCGTGTCAAATGTTGGTGTGTTGCGCCTTTGCGCTCTCGATTCGCAGGCCTCCGACCTCTGGAACCGACCGTTTATGACATTCGACAACCCCGCCCTGTGCATTTTTCCGAGCTGCACTTCGATAGGTGCAAGGAGTGCGTCGCCAGTGAACGATCCGTCCCGGAGTCGACGGCTCCTCCCGCGTTTATTTATGTTGTCGTTTTGGTGTTGTGAGTACTTGTGCTGCACGGACGATAACCGGATTATCTTTGCGTCTGACTCGCTGGATATTTATAACGATCGACGGCTTTTCCGCGAAGGTGAGTGAAATTCTCGATTCGGCGAACGTCGCTGGTGTGCATGGGACGTCGTGTCGCCGCGACGTGGCGGCTGTCTCGTCGATCGTCGATACGCTCTGGAACATCGAGAAAGAACGGTCTCTCCCGAATCCTTGCGAATGTCTCGTGTCCTTCTCCATCCCTGCCCTAGGTCTTCAGCTATGTAAAAGTCCGCCTACCGATTTTTCTTAAAATATCCTGCTTTTTCACCGTATGACGTCATCTGTAAACAGGACACTGTTCTCAGAAATGAAAATTTTGCACACAATGCAGTAGATATGCATATGTCATACTATTATATTCGGTTACGTTGTATCTATCCCACGATTCCATATGGACGGAAACGAATGGATAAGAAAACATGGAGGAGAGCGGGCGTCGGCGCGGGGCGGTGCGCGGCCGGTCAAGCGACCGCATTCCATATGGAATGCCGGACTATACGCAATGTCAGTGTGACTCCCGAGTTGCCGCCGCTCTTGCGCCGATACATTGCACATTTGCAACATTGTACGCTTACTGGATTTTCATTTCTTACTTGAGTGTTTGTTTTAGTTAGTTTCTGTGGGCGTTGATTGAAATGACAGCGCAAGTCTCTTGTCGCATGCCACCCACGCTTTAATATATTTTAACCACCATCAATTAAGTTCAAATTGGAGGGCCCATATAGGTAAGAGACCCATAACCAATTTTAGAATATGTACAGGATATTTTAGAATTTCACTGTGTTTTATAACTAACACTTATCTATGGATACTGACTCGTGTATTGTTTTTTTTATTTTTATACTTCTTTCCAGTTATAATAAGTATCGGTGAGAATTATTTTGATTCTATAACAAATAGTTTAAAGTGGTAGCCTTTTTGGTGCCTCCACTGCAGGAGCACATCCATCATACCTATTTCTGTCCTATAACAGCGGTATAAGCTGCCGTATTCTGACTTGAAGGGAGTGGTAAAAGAGAGATAATATACGGCTTTTCAATTTAGTTCTCAGGAGCGGCAACGAATCTGTGATCGACCTCTAGCGGGACTATTGTTTTAGGGGGTCTCTTAAACAAATAAATTTCCACGGGAGACAGTGATCAGTTAACGCTATAAGTGGGCCGCATGCTGGTTGCTACTATAATTGATTAAAAAATATTTAATTAACGTAAAATCTATGTAAGACGATCTTTTTTTTCTATTTGACTCAAAAATTGGTATAAGCTTGCAAAAGTGAAAGACAGTTTTCCAACATTTTTTTTAACAACATAAGTAGGTGTATACTTAGATCACAATTAAATCAAAATTGGCATAAAAATATCAACGGATCCCTGATTTAACAATAGGGTGGGTGGGTAGCTTATACATAATAACTTGTGTGTATTAAGAATAATATTGATATATTTGTAAAATTAAAGGAGAATGAACAGCGAGGTACCTGTTGATTTTGATGAACTTGATGGGTATCTGTAAAACAAGTAATCTAATAACAGTTGACAGTTAAATAGATATGTAACATAGTTACAATAAACGTGCCTTTCGTGCGTGCTATATTTCGAAATCTGTCGCGTCGTCTCTTCGTTTTTTATGGCCTATAATTAAGATTATTACAGTAGACTTATATATAAACATTTACGACGCTTTCAAAAGCAAAGAGCCTTAGCGAGTTTTAGTAAAAATGTACTACTGGCGAGAATAACAGTTATATTCTGGCCATTTGTACATTTTTATACAGGAGCAGTGTATTAGGTCTTTATAATCAACTGTATGAGATAATGCTCTGGCCTCTAGTTACAGAACAAATGGTGCCGAGCGGTGTACGTAGGTTTAATACTTTTTAGACACTAATAAAGTTGAGCTATAGATTGTCTTTTACTTTAAGACATTGATCGTATTGACCGTCACTATTGCACGATGAATAGGATAGAAGGATGGGAGAGGGGGCGGTTATATGCCTGTTACTAATCTATGGAAAGAATCCCAATTTTTGCATAATACGACTATGTGATACGTTATCAAAGTCAAAATGTTATGTGCAACTTTGCTGCATATATCGCTTGTTTATAATTATATTGTTATCGGGTCACGTGCGTTCATCACTAGCAGAATAGTTATTTTTTTCACTGATCAAAATGTCCGGACGCATGAAAATAACTTTAATTTAAATGAACATATCACCAGTGGTATCTTGTTACTGTGTACGTAGTCAAATATATAAGCATATATTATCGTATAGTGTCCGGGTCTCGGGTCAAATTTACACAATCTCAATGACCTTTAATCTCGTTTCAGATAGCTAAAACACGTTCCTTTGTTAATTTATTCTCCGAACTGAACTAGATATCTTTACATCTCATTGTTTTATTTACACTTACATCTTAATCATTTGTTTTTAAATATGCCCAGGCAATTATTTACAAACTAGCTTTGGTGTGCAACTTTGTTCGCATAATATTACGCACGGGTTTAAATTGATTTAATCAAATACTAACATAGTTGTATATATACATATATCACTATTATATCATCTAATAAGTCGAGATCGATGTAGGGTTATTTAAAACATTTTCCACTCTTATTATTATTTAATAGAAATAGCTTATCGTCTACGTTAAGTGATTAGTGCAGCTCATGCACATCAAAATCCCAAAAAAGGTACAAAATTCACGTTTAAGCACCATTTTAGTGTCCCATGTATGTGTCTCACGTTACGACACGAAGTCTATTATCTCTTAAGTCATCGTTGGTTGTGCTAATATCCATCCAAACGCTCAGTAGTAAATAATTACTTTGATTAGTAATTCTAACCCAATCTTGCTGTGCGAAAAGTTCAAACGTGTGATATTTATAAAATAGATGATTTTGATTCACACTAAATGTCTATGGTTCCAGCAACAGCATTATAATAAATTCAAATTGGTTGTATAACACTTGTGTATATTTTGACCAATGTTTTGAGATGATTTGCTAGTTCCCTAAAATTCCGAATAAAAAACACAATAAACTCAATAATACTTACATGCTTCAACTTGAGACCTTGGGAAAGTGAATGGAAAGTGCAAAAGATTTTGATACAAATGTCTGTTGTCTTCTGACGAAATATTTTATGATTTATAATCGCATTCCGCGGTGAGCTCCATCTACAACGCGGCTCGATCGCGACGTACTTCGTGTTGCATAGCGAAATCGGCGTTCAATTTTAACTTGGTTGCATTTAACTACTGCTTGCTACTACTTCTGGATATGAAATTGATACGATAATATTACCGGTCCGACGATGTCCGCTATACTAGCATGTCAAACTTTGCGCCACTACGAAATCAGCGTCGATTCATAGAACATGTTATACGATGCTGGAGACAGGAATCGGTATGTCTTTAAGAAGACAAGTGAACAGGATAAGTCTAGGTGGAGCTGGTGGTTGGCAGGCGAAGTAAAGGAGCGTAGCGCGTAACGGTTTCGTCGTGTTTGCAGAGGCTATAGTGTGCGCGTGTGCGTACCCAACGCTCACACGCAAACACACAGGCGCGAGTCGCTCACTCCGTGCCGCGGCCGTTGAACCGAATACCCGAGGAATTTCTCCAGCGCCATCGGTTCGCTAGCAAGACGAAGAAGAAAATTATGACAGGCAGAGGGGGCGAGGGAGTGACAGGATAAATGTCTGTTTAATCGTCTTTGTCGCATCGTCTACGTTGTAAGAGACATTGTCATATTGTATTGATTAATGAGTATTAATGAGTATACTTCCATAGGAAAGGTAGTTAGGGAATTCAAATTGGTTTAAGTTGCCGCAGACACGTGTGCTGTTGATCGCGCAATCCGTGACATACCAGACCTGGGCGCGGTCTACAAGTTTTAGTACTTAGATATCTAGAGTGTTCACGATTGCAAATTTTTATATCATACAAATATGTATGAAATTACATTGGAACATTTAAATGGTTTTTCGAGAAGGCAGTAAATTGTATTGTATAGAAATCCACAGACAATTCTACAAATTTGATGGATATTCCAAAATCATACGAAATGAAGTGTGTTAAAATAATTTGCAAAATTGTAGTCGATAATCATTTTACCTTTGCACTGTCTTCAAGAATTTATACCTAAGCGTTATTATAGTAAAGTTTACGTACATTTTTTATTAAAATTCAGTAAAGTTGTTCATTCAGCTTCATTTCAACACGCAAAAACTTACTTTTTTTGCGTGATCCAAATAGTAGCGTTACGGTTGCTTAGTCGCCCAGTACAGCGGCGTCTCATCTCGTGCGGCGAGTATGTTTATCATAGAAATATGTTTTTAAAATACTAAGATTTTTTTGCGAAATTTACAATAGATACATTAAAATTTACAGCGCACGGATATTGTATAAGCTCATACTTAAAACATTGCATAAAATATACTTAACAAGATATTTTTAAGAGCATTAAATTTTTCACAATTATAATTATAAATTACTTGCCTCCCTGATCTATTCACTCGCAATTCGCAAAAATCGTATAAGTTTAAAATTATACCCAGCTTAAATAAAATTACCGTAGCTATCACATATAACTATTTAAATAAAAAAACAAACTTAATTGTTATTCATGTAACATTTTATTATTTTTTTGTAATATAAATAATAATTCTGTTACACTAGCATCATTGCCTCGTTGGTATTTTACTAATAAAAGATTGCATCATCGAGCGTTCACTTTTAAGTGTCGAAACTATGCATAAGTTGTACATTGCACAAACATCCGCGTAAAGACTAACTTGAGGCCTTCGAGACAATCAGATATTCTACGATTCACAACCAATCTTATTTCAGTATATCCTGAGGTATCCTACCTTACATAATTGAACATGGGAAACTACGCCCTTACCTTTCATATTTTTACATTAGGATTTACGCGATTACTTTTCATATTTGTATATTGGGATCTACGCGCATACTTTTCATATTTATCTATATGGATCTTCGCGCATACTTTTCATACTTGTACATAGGGATCTACGCGCTCATCTGCCATATTTGTCTATATGGATCTACGTGCATACCTCACATATTTGTGTATTGGGATCTTCGCGCATACCTTTCATACATACTTGTACATAGAGATCTATGCGCTTATCGTTCATATTTTTCTATATGGATCTTCGCGCATACCTTTCATACTTGGACATAGGGATCTATGCGCTTATCTTTCATATTTGTCTATATGGATCTTCACGCATACCTTTCATATTTGTACATAGAGATCTATGCGCTTATCTTTTATATTTGTATATATGGATCAACGCTCTTATCATTCATATTTGTATATTGGTATCTATGCACATACCTTTCATACTTGTACATAGGGATCTACGTGCTTATATTTCATGTTTGTATATACAGATCTATGCGCATACCTTACATATTTGTATATAGGGATATACGCGCATACCTTTCATATTAGTTCACATACGTGGTGGTTATCTTCAATAATTGTACATAGGGGTCTACGTGCTACGTGAAAAACATTAAAATGACCAAGAAAATTTATTAGACGGTACGGCAAAATACGTGGTACTTCAAAATAAAAACAGATTACTTTTAAAATTAAACCAAGTAGTGAAATTTCGTGAAAAACAAACAAAATTAAAAAAAAATTCTTCTTTTTTTGAAATCTTTTCATAGTGTAAATGAACTTCTCAGAGGACGTTATTTTCTCCTTTTTCCTCCTGTTCATGTTCACTGAACTATTGAATTGCGACTTATCGCTATGCAATATTATGCGAGCCGTTATGCAATTCCCATAAGTTCAAGTTACTTCAGACGTAAATTGAGTAAATCGATTTTAACTATTAAACCGGATAATAAATTATAAAATCATTAATTAAACAATACACCTTCATTAAACAAAAGATAAGAATAAAAAGTTTTATGATATAATTATTACATAAGATCAATAAAATAATATTTTATAGGTACCTATCTAATAGGTATAAAATAAATTAGAATATAAAATGAGAACATAATAGAATAGAGAAGAAGTAAGAAGTAGTTTCAGTGATATTCATTTGTCGGCCGTGCGGTACGATATGTGGGACTTCGTACGGTTGGTCTATGAGTTCCTATGAAGGAAGAGATCAGTAGCCAGGGACTATGGCCTCGAGGGTACCATCAAACATTCAACAGGCGGTACAATGTCGGGGGAGGTACCAAAGCCGCTCTCATAATCAGCCGTGAAGCAATTCTTGTGTTCGTGTAGCAATTCAGTGGCTGGGTACATTTATAGCGAGACAACTATCATAGTTCTCAGGAGTAATGACGCGTCTACGTACGAACTCAGTACTTTAGTCCTGTTTGAGGCTATGTGTCTGGAATACAATGGCCACTTGACATCTGGTGGTCTGATCGCTTGTTTGCTATTCATCTTATAAAAAAAACTCTGAATACTTCACAACAGAGTAGGTACACTCCGGATCTAAACAAGTTAGAAACACGAAATTTAGAAAGTGAGCACTTTTTATAACGTGAGAACTATTAAATATAACAATAAAAAATTAATAAAATAAAAATCCTCTACAAAAGATGGAGAGCAGAAACTTATAAGAATGTTCGTTGGTTATCACGAAGTCGGAATCGCTGAAAAGACTTAATAATTTATAATATAATAATACTAAAGGGTAGGATTTAAATAATTAAAGTATGACTTTACTAATCCCGCTGTTTCTTGAGCACTAATATTATGCGTCCATTCAGTAAGATCCGTGCAAATGTTGGTACGGTGAGAATAGATGCTATAGTAATCGCGGAAGAATTAGCGTATGGTAACACTTCTAGTTCTCGCACATTGTGCTATGGGCAGTCACATAAAGGTGGCAGCACTCGCGGACAAGTTAGCGTATGGTAACATTTCTAGCTCTCTCAAATTCTGTGGATAGACATTTAGTGGCGGCAGCAGTCACGGAAGAATTAGCGTATGGTAACATTTGTAGCACTGTAACATTGTTCAATGGGCAGTCATTTAGTTGTGGCAGCAGTCGCGGAAGAATTAGCGTATGGTAGCGTTTCTAGCTCTCTCTGATAGTGTTCTGTGGATATGGATATCATGAATATAGCACATGCGGTGCTATTTGTGCATGATAATATTACTAGCTTTTTCATGTTTCTATCTGTAGGCATAAAGAGGTGACAGCGGACGCCGAAGGATTAGCGCATGGTAACATTTCTAGCTCTTATATTGTTCTGCGGGTGCGGTGGTGCGACAGCGCGGCGTGGCTGAGCGGCGGTGGTGTGGGCGAGTGAACGCGGCGACCTTGGGCCGCGCCGGCCCGCGGACGTTCGTTGAACGCGCCCGCGCCGCCCGCGCCTCGCCCGCCGCGCCCGCCGCGCCGTCGCAACCCGTTTGTACTGCGATTATGCGTAATTTTCGTAAATTAAATTTAGAAATAGCCGAGTTTATAATAATAGAAAACCACCGCAACCATTCATGTCGATGATTCAGTCTTAATTTCAGTTTCTGTATAAATAATTACTTGGGAATATTAATTGGCATCATACCCGCGATTGTCCGTGTGTTTTTGCAAAACAAACAGAACTGGAATGAGCGCAGTCATAAAAAAGTGCAATCTTGCACTACGCAAATATGTAGGTAGTAAAAATAGAAAAGTTAAAAATAACATTGTATTTCAAGTATCTGACAGTAGTACCTAATGGCAGATCGACAACTTTTCGCGAACTTCTTTTGAACGTCCTCTTTATTGCAATATTGGCCTCGAGTTCATTGACCATTGCCAAGTCCCATGTTTGTCGAAGCGCTCTTACGTGCAGACGTTTATGGAGGCATTGCCAAAAGCAAAAGGTTAAAGTGCTCGCTTGCCTAATTGTTGGGCATCTTCCCCCCCCCACTCTACCTGGTCGCACCCTTATGGTCCTTCAGGTACAGTTATGGGGCACATCAAATTTTTCCTTTTTTTCCTTTATCA